>CAUYSK010109906.1:0-11256 GCA_963575035.1 Avahi laniger
TTCCTTTTGAAGAATTGCAATAACAATTCCTGTTAAGTTGAAGCCTAATTCATGCTGCTATTCAGTTATAGTTCTCCTTGAAAGAGGCAGTTGTTTGTACTTTGAAACAGTATTGGGGTTTAAGCATCCTACAGTTTTGGTAATGCATTTTTTCACAATTTCTACATCACTGAATGGCTTCACTTTTCCCCCAAGTATATAAACTACTTTATAAGTTGCTTCAGTAGCATTATTTCCAGGTCTCATTGCTGCTTGAAAGAATTGTCTTTGCTTTTGCTTTTCATCTTTTAACTTCTGCAATACAACCTTTAATATCTCTCCCTCTAATTAAAATATTTGTGGTCCTTATGAGTGTTACAATGTTGATGAACACTGAATTTCTTTAATATTGCAGCATCACAAAGCAAGAAAATCATCTTATCTTTAGCAGAAACAAGATAATATTGCAATTCCCAATCCTCATTAAAAAAATCTGTTTTCTTCCTTCAGCGTTCTGTTGATCTTCTTGATGAGCTGTTAAGCAGATAGAATTTAAAAAGACCATTGAGCTGTGCAACTATTCACAAATTCCACTTCAAACAGAAACACAATGCACCATTGTCAACTCTGATAACATACTGGCATACTCAACCCCTATAAACTCTCATCAACTAGCCTCATGCAATAGTGGCACCAGTCAGGTGGGAGAAATTAGAACTAAATTATGAGCATAGCAGCCATCAATTTATTTATTATTTTATTTTATATTACATGGGTACAAATGTTTTGGTTACATGGATTGCTCTTGTACAGTTGGGGTCAAAGTTATAAGTGTGCCCATCACCCAGATGGTGTGCATTGTACCTGTTAGGTATGATTTCACCAATCCCCTCCCCACCTCCCACCTGCTTGATTTCTGCTGAGTTTTACTTCCATCTGTGCACATGAGTACTAATCAGTTAGTTTCAATTTAATAGTGAGGACATGAGGTGTTTTCCATTCTTGTGATACTCCACTTAGGAGAATGGTCTCCGCTTCCATCCAGATTGTTGCAAAAGGTATGAGTACTGCTCTATGGTATACATCTACCACATTTTATTAATCCACTCATGTATTGATGGGCACTTGGGTTGATTTGACATCTTTGTGATTATGAATTTTGCTGAAAAAAATATTGGAGTTCAAGTGTCTTTGTGATACAGTGATGACTTTTTTCCTTTGTGTAAATACCCAGTAGTGGGATTGCTGGATCAAATAGTAGGTTGACCTTTAGTTTTTTGAAGAATCTCCATACTATTTTCTATAGAGGTTGCACTAGTTTGCAGTCCCACCACCAATGTATACATGTTCCTTTCTCTCTGCATCCAGGCCAGCATCTATTGTGTTTGGACTTTTCGATAAAAGCTATTCTCACTGGGATTAGGTGATATCTCATTGCAGTTTTGATTTGCATTTCCCTGATAATTAGTGATGTTGAGTAAATTTTTTCATGTGTTTATTGGCCATTAGTCTATCTTCTTTTGAAAAGCTTCTGTTCATATTGTTTTCCCACTCTTTAAGGGGTTGTTTGATTTTTTTTCTTGTTGATTTGTTTGAGTTCTTTGTAGATTCTGGTTATTAGCTCTTTATTGGATGCATAGCATGTAAATTTTTTCTCCCATTCTGTAGGTTGTCTGTTCCCTCCTTTGATTATTTCCTTGGCTGTGCAGAAGCTTTTAATTTAATCAAGTCCCATTTATTAGTTGTTGTTGTTGCTGTGATTGCCTTTGGGGCCCTCTTCATAAATTCTTTTCCTAGGCCAATATCTAGAAGAATTTTTCCACCATTTTCTTCTACAATTTGTATGGTTTCATGACTTAGGTTTAAATCTGTTATCCATCTTGAATTAATTTTTTTGAATGCTGAGAGATTTGGATCCTATTTCAAACTTCTACAAATGGCTATCCAATTTTCCCAGAACGATGTATTGAATGCAATTCTTTTCCCCAGTGTATATTGTTGACTGCTTTGTCAAAGATTAGGTGTCAATATGTGGATGGTTTTATATTTGGTTTCTCTTTCCTGTTTCATTGGTCTGTCTCTATTTTTGTACTGGCATCATGCTGTTTTCGTTACTATAGCCTTGTAGTATAGATACAAGGATGGTTCAACATATGTAAATTCATAAGTGTGATTCACCACACAAACAAGCAAAAATAAGGATCTTACAGTCATTTCAATATATGCAGAAAAAGCATTTGACCAAATTTAGCACCCTTTTATGATAAAAACTCTTAACTAAATAAGTATAGATGGAATATATCTCAAAATTATACAAGCCATATATGACAAATGCACAGCCAACATCATGCTGAATTAGGAAAAGTTAAAAGAAAGCATTCCCACTTAGAACTTGCACAAGAAAAGGATGTCCACTGTCACCACTCCTGTTCAACATACTGCTGGAAGTCCTAGCCAGAGCAATCAGGCAAGAGAATGAAACTAAGGGTATTCACATGGGGAAAAAGAAAGTCAAATCATAACTCTTTGCTGATGATATGGTCTTATATCTAGAAAACCCCAAAGATTCCGACAAGAGACTCCTAGAACTGATAAATAAATTCAGCAAAATCTCAGGTTATAAAATCAATGTATACAAATTAGTAGCATTCCTATACACCAACCACAGTCAAGTGGAGAATCAGATCAAATACCCAATACCTTTCACAATAGCTACAAAGAAAGTAAAATACCTAGGAATATATTTAACCAAGGAGGAGAAAAATCTCTATGAAGAGAACTATGAATTGCTGAGGAAGGAAATTGCAGATGATGTAAACAAATGGAAAAACATATCATGCTTATGGATTGGCAGAATAAACATTGTTAAAATATCCATACTACCCAAAATGATTTACTGATTCAATACAATACTCATCAAAATACCAGCATCATTTTTGAAGTTGTAGAAAAAAGAATTCTACACTATACAACCAGAAAAGAGCCTGAATAACCAAAACAACCTTAAGCAAAAGGAACAAATCTGGAAGCATCACTTACCAGGCTTTAAGCAGCTGTCAAATTAGCCCTTATGGCTTACTAATGTTCTAATTGTGCCAGTGAATCTGGGATGATTATTTCATCAAAACTTATTTTATTGTTTTTTATTTTAAATATGTTCATTATAAAAATAAAATAAAAACATAAAAAATAAGCAAAAATGTATTTAAAAATTTGTTCTGTAAAATTTGAATTTGGTCAAAAGGCCAAATTTAAGGACCTAAAAGGCCACAGGTTCCCCACCCGTGGAATAGATAATTTAAGACTCTGGTTTTGGAGCTAGATTACCAGTTGTTAAATATTGCCTTTGTGAGCAAATCACTTTGCCTCTCTGTGCCTCAGTTTCTGTGTTGGCAAGTTGAGGTTGGTGTGATAATTAGGTAGCTTGAATCATGTAAGTGTATTCAGCCCTCAATCAAAAACACTAGTTATCATGAACTTGATTTATTATATGGTTTAAAAAGCATTACTTTGAAAGGAAAAAATATGGTACATATTAATTACACATTGACTCACTCAATAAAGGTTTTTTGCATGTGATTAATTGACATCTCAAGTTTAAAAAAAGTTTTACAACCAAGAGAACAAATATTTTCTTTCTGATTACCAGCATTACTAAGCATCAGCAGCACATAATAATAGTTTTTAAAAATACTGAATTTCATTCTGTGAGAAAAATGTGAAATCTTCAAAGCAGATGATTTCAGCATTATTTCTATGAAGGATGGCTACATCTTTAACCAGGAAAGATATAGGTATTTTATACCTTATATATACTACACCAAGTCACTAGGAATTATTAATAACTCTGAATGAAGAAAAAATACTCTCCTCTAATGGTTCCTGTGTAGATGCTCTCTGCTGTTGCATTTGGTCTTAGGCACAGGAGACAGAGGAATCCTCCAGCCCTGTCTCCTGTGTTGTACGGTAGAGGCTGGTGCTACTTGGATGTTCAGACACATCACTCAAAGCTGCATCTCTACTTGAGGCAAGCTTCACATGTAGGTGGAACCCCTCTGCAATACCATTTGAAGAACAACTGAAACCTGGAATCAAAATGAATGAGTGCTCATTAGATATTAATTGTAAAAACACATTTGAACATTGACAAACCCATTAGTTATACTTTATTTCAGTAAATTAGATGAAATATAGATGGTATTTCTAAATCTTACATAATGAACATTTCCCTTTTGAAGAAAAATATTCTCATTTTAACTCAAAATGTTCTTTTGTGATTCCACTGAAATATATAAAACATTATAAACCCTATATACATATAATTTTATGTAAGTATATAATCAATCAAATTGCAAATTAAACAAATTCTTATTAACCTAACATGCTGGACAATGGTTTGCTGAGATTAAATAAACATTTAACTTTTAATATGGTCCTGGCCACTATGGCATAGGAGCTTGACGCATGATTTTACTTATTGTGTACCATGTACAATGTTATGATGATTTGATTTTTGATTTTCCTACTGCATTTTTTTCAGTTTTAACTTCTGAAAAATTTTGTTCACATAGTGGAGCCCCGTATGCCAAAATTTTCTTTTATGTATTGAAGTCATTCTCCATTCTTTAAGAATGAGCTTGAGTCATGTAAGTAGCATCACTCAGTGCTAAAAGAATGGTAAGTGCAGGGCTGGGTGCAGTGTCTTGTGCCTGTAATCCCAGCACTCTGGGAGGATGAAGTGAGAGGATTGGTAGAGGCTGGGAATTTGAGACCAGCATGGGCAACATAGTGAGACCCTGTCTTTCCAAAAGAAAAAAAATGGCAAGTGCAAACAAACATAAACAGGTCCTGAAATTTCATAATGATAGTGCATTATTATTAAGGCAGTTATTTAAATTGTAAAAGGTGACTGTATTGATTATAGAATTATTTTCTCCACTGAACGCCTTATGTATTCCCTAAAGGTGCTCTACTTTGGGTAATCGGATCTAGAATGACCCCACCACGTTGAGCCCTGGAAATTGTTCTCCTCACCATACCCTGTTCACTGTTTGCCCATTGATGTCTACTCTGCTTAGAGTCAGCATCAGCCTGGCACTCAGCAAAGACATATGTGGGCTCTATGTAGATCTGCATATTCCTGGAGATCCTTTTTTACAGAGCTGGTTCTTTCCTGAACTCTTTCCCACGTCCAGGCACCTCAGCTTCTCTGAGCCATAATCACCATCTTCTCCAACTCGGAGAAGCCATGAAGGTTATGTTGCTTCTCCCCCAAACCCCACGCATCCACAGTTCAGAAATTGCTTCCAGGCATAAAGCGGATGCAACCATACGACTAATCTCATTTGTTCATTTATCTCAAGGATCACAGTCATGAACCCGCTTTGTCCAGTGTCTGACAGCAGTTATTTCATGTATGTTTCTAGTTTTCTACCTGTGCTGGCAGGCTAAATTTGGTGCTTGTAATTCCATCATCACCAGAAGTAAAATCTGAATGGAGAACTAGGAATATGAAGTAATCTAAAGAAATAAAACAAAACCCACTCAAGATAAAAATGAAAGTCTACCAAACACAAAAATGTTAGTTATATACAAAAAATATATATTTATCCATTTCTCCAATGGATACACTCTAAGTGCTACACCTTGGGTAGCACTTGTATTGAAATAATATTTGTAGAAAGAAAAAGACTATATTAGACATTTGTCAGTTTCCGTATGTTTTGGAACAAAGCTATCTAAGTAAATAAAATAGGGAACATCAAAATTAGACTATTTTTGGAGGGTAAAACCCTAAACCCTAAATAAATCATGGTTTCTTCTTACATTTTAAAAATATAATTGTAATGTAAAAATACGAAACTGTTACTCTGGATTATACTCAGTGTATTTTCTTTCATTTCATGTATACACACTTGCATTCCAATTAGATTTAAAGATTTTACCAGATTTACTAATTGAATAGGATCGAATTAATTTTAATAATGTGTTTACAATATTCTTAGCACTGGCATTATAATAGCAAACAATGATTGAGTCTATTTTCCACTTTTGACAAATCATGTTATCACTGCTTATTTCTGCAATATAACTGGCCACATGCATCACACACATAAAGTAAAACTGAAAATTTTCCTTGAAATGCAGGAATTTTTTTAATTTAAATTTGAATTGAAGTAAAATTCGTCTCAAGTTGGCTTGTTTAGAAGTGAGATAATAAAAGTCTAAAATAGGACAATAATGACAGGATGAGGCAGGTCTGAGGCACATTTGAGACGTAAGTAGGTGTCCTCAGAAAGGGACTGAAAATGATGAAGTATAGTGAGAGAAGCAGAAGGCAGAGGTAGTTAAAATCATAGCATCGAGTGTCGCATGAAATTGAGATACAATTCTGAATTTGCCACCTGACAATAGGACCACAGACAATTGGTTTAACCTCACTTACTTACATTTTTCTTGTTGCGTGGACTGGAGTGGTTGAGATAATTAAATGAGATAATATTCCAAAGGCACTTAATGATCCCTAGAGTGTAGTGAATGTTCAATAAAAGGTAGATAATACATCTACGACAGTGACGATGATGGTGATAGTGGTGGTGGTAGTGATTAGAAAATAACTGAAGGCTTTCAGTTTAGGATACTTTGTGCCACAGGAGATAAAAATAATCTGGAATTATTGCTTCAATGTCGGTAAAATATCTGGATTAATCTATAGGGGAGATGAAGGCTGGAGATAAAAATTCTGAGTCACCACTGAATAGTAGTATCTGGAGTCATTATCCAAGACGAGTGTGTTGAACGAGACAAAATAATGACTGAGAAACATTGGGAATGATTGTGTTCAAAGAGACAAAGAGTTCTCATGGAGTCAGAAAAAAAAATAGAAGACAATATTAGCAGAGAAGCCAAGGAACAATAATTGATTAAAAGAAGATTGAAGTGTCAAATGATGATGACATCTCAAGAGAGTGAAGACAGAGGAAATCTTTGGATTTGGCAATCAAGAGATCCCATTAATTATCATGAGAGCCAATTTTTTTTGAGTGGGGATGAATAAAGATAAGGTAGTTTTGTTGAAGACTGAATGAAAAGTACAAAAAAAAGATAGCCAAAATAGATTAATCTTCAAAACACCCCTCCTGTTAGCCCACTTTTGCATTTGGAAAAACAGAAGCACTGAGAGATTAATATGCTCACCCAGGATTAATTCATAAGCAGTGGAACCAATATTAAAATCCTATTCTTTTTACAGCAGTTAAAATCACACCCCTCATTAATATATTCTATTTGAAATTAACTGTAACAAAATTAATTTATCAACATATAATGAAAAACAAATGAATTTCTCCTGGTTTGTAGACATGTTCTAATCTATTTGTGTTAGACATTAACTCCATTAGAAAGGGACCGTCAAGGGGGAGAAATTGCTCTAAAATCCTGGCAAAATCTCACTTAGCCACAGGTAAATAATTAGATTAGAAGATTGTTTTAGTGTTGGTGCCACTTCAAATAAAGAAATTTCTGTGAAGGGGGAATCTAGCATCATTGACCAAAGAAAAATGTTTCTGTAATTCTTAACATTGTAACTGTCAACTTTGAATTTTCCCCTTGACATGCCTAGCACAGTCCAATAGAATGGCACCTGTTCTTTTGGGGATTACAAAAGCAATTACTCTCAGCCTCTGTTTATCCCCACCCTTCCTGTAGTCCAGAAAGTAGTCGTTTACCCAATCACATTAATTATGATGATAGGATAATTTCCTCAGAATTGACCCCAGAGATTATATGGTTGAATCTCAGAGGTGGCTTGGAGGAATCATTCATTGGCTAAACTGTTTTAGGATTTCTCTAATTTGTCAGGCCTGTGCCAAACCAATTATTAACCTCCGAGACAAACAAATACCAGAATCTGACTTAGCCCTAAGACTCTTTTATTTTTATTCCACAGGGCTGTAACTAAACATATGGTATATGGTATCATTCATGCTGAAAAGAAATGAGGGAAGATAATGAAGTAGAGATAGGGACTTTCAATTTTCTCAAAAGGCTTTATAGGGAAAAATAATAAAACATTAAAAAGTTTTATAGGGGACATTTTAGACATGAATACATACTATTATCTTTGAAGTATTTAGGCCTTCTGCATGCTTAAAGGGACAAGGAGACTCCAGCATTAATACTTCAGCGTCTAATAGAGTAAACTAATAGTCAATTAGTAGTTTGTGTCTGATATTAAAAATAAACATTAATTTACACACACACACACATATATAGAATAGTATGACATACAATCCTTTTTCATGTATACACAATCTTATTAGATCTTGCCAAAATGTAACCAAAACTCTTCCACCACCCCTCCAACAGACATCAGTTCTAAATAAATTAATAGGCACATTTACCTAAGTCATCAAAGAATTCACTCTTGTGAATGTATCCAATGACTATAGTTGAGTGCTGACACTTTATGCCAGGCACTATCCTAAGCAGCAAGGATTCAATAGGAAAAATAATAAACAAATTGCCTGCTTTCCTGGAGCTTGTACTATAGTTTGCAGACTGGGAAATGGAAGAAAAAAATGCAAATACTAGACCTAAAAATTTGCCTTTAGAAGATCAGATGGAGATAAACATAAAAGGAAAAAAAATAAGTAGTAGGATGTTATTGGGAAAAATAAGGTGGGGGTAGGTGATAAGAAGTATTAATATACAGAGGTGGTGAAATGGCTGAAGCTGGTATTTAACATGCCCATGGAAGTCATGTAGATGAGAGGGAGAGTGAGTGGGGAGGAGAAAATGGGGTTGGATTCTGAAAAGCCTTATGAGCTCACTTGAAGTTAAGGGTCGTAAATTTAAAGTGAAATCCCTTATTGTACTTGAGGATTTTCAACTGTGTCTCTCCCTGCACAGGCAAAAGTTGTAATTCAACCAGGAATACTGACATGCTTTGTGTGTTCAATGAAGAGAGGCAGGGCCAGAGGATTTGGAAATACATGCCATGGAATGATGACAGCTACACACAAGGAAATCTAAGCAAGAGAAGGAGGAAAGTGAAGACATAGAATGGAGTCAGTGAAGAAATGGTGATGAAGAATAGGTCAAAATAAGTTAAAGAGTTACTGGAGTCAGAGTGCTAGACAGAGGAAATTGGAAATAGAAATGGTTGGGATGTTCACTATTTCAATTGTAGATGGAGTGCAATTACTGGTTATAACATAGCTTTCAGTGTGAACTTGGCAGTGAGAGGCTGACACGGAATGGAATATAAGATTGTTACAATAGAAATTGTCAAGAAATGGAGAGCCTAGGGTATTGAATGTATTACCTGAATGGATATTGAGATCACCAAGAAATATGAGATAACATTAAATAGAGTTGGATACAGAAGCTAAAATCTTCACAAAATGAGGGGGACTAATGGTGAGCTCTACTGATTGACTAAAACATGAGCAGAGAGCAGTTTCTATAAACTGTAAATTCCAATAGGTGCTACTGGAGTGGACTTCCAGGAGTGGGCTTTCAGAGAGAAGAGTCTAGCTGTGGCAATAAGGAGCAAAGAAGAAATGTCTCTATTTAAGTCCCAGTGCAATGGCAATAGTAAGAAATAAATCAGCCACTACCTGAGAGATCTGTAAGGGAAGTGGCGTTATTAGAGGGAATAGGTTAGGTTTTATTTAGGGTGATACATGAAAAAAACCCAAGGAATAAGATGAGGGAATAGGGGATTCTGTTATTGAATAATTATAAGTTTCAGAAGGGAAAGCATGTGGTTTGGTATGGTGAGTGAGGGGTGAGGACAAGAGCCACGTGAAGATGTACGGACTCATTGGAGAATGCAGTACAGTGATGACCTGGAAGTTGTAGGCTTTTTATTTACCAATATAAACAGAAATAAAAAAGAATGACTGATTAGTCCTAATGATCAGAGAGGCAGATTGTGAAAGTCAGGCTGTTTAAGTTGGAGTGGGAGGGGACTCATATACGATGTTGTGAGAGTCTTGGCAGGAATTGGCAGAATTCTGGGCTCCTTCTTCATCCTAGTTGATTTAGTCATGATGGCCGTGGAGGGCCATTGTTACAGAGGACACAGAGCACAGAGAACTGCTATTCTAGGAAACTATTCTAGGATACAGAATACAAGTTTGTTATCTGACTCTTGTTTACGCAGGTACCCAACAGAGCAGGGGTAGCACAGACCACTGTGAACTAAAAACTTACGAACAAGTAGGTTTATCCTAAGATTGTAAGGATTGTTCAAGACTAGAATAGTTTTCAGTGTAAAATATTAGGGTAATGTAAAGGAGGAAAGTCACAGGTTTTTCTCAAAGGAAGGTGGAAAGCATTTTATAAATTGCAGCATTTTTCATGATTTGAAACAGTAGAAACAGAAATAAATTTGCTGTTAAAATAATAAAGGTTAGCTATCAGAAACTGATAACAAATATTATGCTTGATATTTTAGTACAAGAACTTCCACGAAAGTAGAAAATAGATAGTTATTCCCAAATCAATGCAAGCATTTATCATTATACTACAGATACTAATCAATAAAAAAACAAGAAGAAAAGAGTAAATTTTAATATCAGAAATAAAATGCATATTGTTCCTATTTGCAGTTGCTATTGTTGTCTATCTAGAAAATTCAAGAATCAATTGCCAAATTAATAGAGGTCATCAAAATGGAAAGACCCAAGAACTACAAATGAAGAATAAAACACATTCTTATATAGAGTGATGATCAATTAGGAAATACAACTAAATCGAATTTCATATTTTATTTTATTTTATTTACTTTATTTCAGCATATTATGGGGCTGCAAATGTTTAGGTTACATATATTGCCTTTGCCCCACCTGAGTTACAGCTTCAAGCATGTCCATCCCCCAGACGGTGCGCACCGCACCCATTAGGTGTGAACATCCTCCCTCCCCACCTGCCCAACATCCGATGAATGTTACTGCTAAATGTACACGAAAGTGTTGATCAGTTAATACAAATTTGATGGTGAGTACATATGATGCTTGTTTTTCTGTTTTTGTGATACTTCACTTAGAATGGGCTCTAGCTCTATCCAGGATAATAACAAGCGGTGTTAGATCACAATTGTTTTTGTGACTGAGTAGTACTCCATGGTATACATATACCACATTTTATTAATCCACTTGTGTGTTGATGAGCATTTGGGTTGTTTACACGTCTTTGTAACGGTAAAGTGTGCTGTTGTAAACATTCTAGTGCAGATGTCTTTTTTATAGATGTCTTTTGTTCCTTTGGGTA
>CAUYSK010109911.1:0-57173 GCA_963575035.1 Avahi laniger
GCTTGAGCCCAGGAGTTTGAGGTTGCTGTGAGCCAGGCTGATGCCACAGCTCTAGCCCAGACAACAGAGCAAGACTCTGTCTCAAAAACAAAACAAAACAAAAACAAAACAAACAAACAAAAAACCCTCCCTTTGCGCACACACACACATTTTTAGTAAATTATAGATAACGCATTGTCTCAGTTCTAGAAGGAAAAGTAGAAGCTGAGCTCAAAAGGCAATGCACAAAGATTCCTGCATGGCATTGCAAACCATCCAATGCACTTGGATGTTTTGGCCTGTGGACCATGCACAGAGAAACTCATGGCAGCAAGAGGGATGAGGATAAAGATGGAAGTGAGAAAGAAAATATGTCCAGAGGGAAATTGAGAGATTAGGGATTGACTTCAAATTGTATGCCTGTCATTATACTGAGGAAAATAGACTTCACTCCTGTCTGAAAATTAATGGGACTTAATTAGTGAATGTCATACTACTTATAAATAGTAGAGACGAATTCGACTTAAAGTTATATGACTTAAAAAAATTACATCGCTTAAAGTTTACATTCTTAATTGCAGAACCCTACCTGTATTGTTTAATACTAGAGACTGGGGCATCTTATCTATAAAATGGAATAATAACCTTCTGCTTTAGTGGGTCACTGAGAAAAAATAAGATATCTGAAATATGGTTTAAAAACTGAGTAATTTTAATTTGGAATTCTTTTGTTATTCTCCAAAAATTACTTCTTTAGTTTTCTTCCATTGAATTGGTGACTTCCTGAGAGTAGGGATCTTTATCTTTCTGTTGTTGACACACAGCTCAGTGCCTGAAGTATGTCAGTGCTAAGTCAGCACTAACTGAATGACTAAAAGAATGAACAAGTCAACAAGTTGTCCCCAGAGTTTCTAAGTGATCATAAACAAACTTATAAACACAATAAGGGAGATTTTAACATGCTGGTGCTTCCTTTTGTGTCCCAAGAATGGACAGAAGGTAAAGGCATAGACAGGAAGAAGGGAAATGACCTAACAGGGAACGTGGATACAAGAAAATAGAAAAGCAGTGTAGAAACTACAAAGAGACAAAGCAGGGCCTTGGGGAGACTCATAAATTGAATGTATATTTGTAGAAGAGGGCATGGGTGTAATGGAAGCAGTTCCTTCCACTGTAAAACTTAATTAGACACAACACCGTGTATTCCCACCCTTATTTGACCCACCAGAGTATTTATGATGCCTCTTGCTCTCCTTTCATCAATTCCCATGCAGATGAGCTCAATCTGGAAAGGCACCACAAGGTTATCAAGCAGGAAAATTTGGAGAGATTTTCAGTGCTCATTTTCCATCCCCAAAGCTCATACTCTGAGCAAAATGTAAGACATTCACAGTTATTAAACTGCAGAAGAGGCTGCTATAAGTAGAGCACTACAGGTCAACTGCCCATTGGGCCTGGCATAGGTGTTCCAAGGTAGGGGAAATCAATACACTTAAGAACAACTGGAAGTTAAATGCTTTTCTGTGACCCAGTCTAATGATTCCAGTTGACTTTGTTCAAAAGATCATTCTTCCCCTTCATCTGTTTTATCTTCTTATTTTTGTAAGTCAGTATCTTATACCAGCTTTCTAAGATGTTCATATAAGAGAGAGTTCTGTTGCTGGAATGGGATCAGATGGAACCGTTGGTATTCCAGGACCTTTTTTATTCCCTGTCTCCTCAAAGAGCAGGCGGAAGCAGGAAAATGTCATTCAATGATGGAGGGTGAGACTGGGATGTTTGTAGAAGCCTGGAAGGGCAACCGATATTTGTTAAATTGTATTACAGTTGTTATCTCAATAGGTCCTCAAACCAACTTCAGACAACAAATGTTATGATCTCCAGCTTAGAAATCAAGAATATGATACTCAGAAATATTAAGAGATATATTCTCTGCCACAAAATGTGATATGGCAGAGCCTAGAATTGACTCAGATCTTTGGGCTCCGTGTGCTATGTCTTCTTGCCCATGCGAAAATTGAAAGCCTTGTGCACTAAAGCAACAATGAGTATTTAGTACCTCCTATGTGCATGTAACTGTGGTTTGTGGGTAGTATGAGAATCATAAGCATGCAAGCCATTAGATCTTATCTATTTTATTTATTATGGTATCTTGTATTTCTAGCATGGTACCTGACACATAATGGACACCTCCTATGATTTTGTTGAATGAATTCATAAAGGCCTCAAATGAAACTTAGTACCTATTTTGCATATAGACAGTGGTGGCATGACTCAATTACAGTGTTAGTAAGAATTTGTCTTCTGAAAGGAGAAATCAGTGTGAAACAGGAATTCATGGGAAGATGTCCCTTCTTCATGAATCTATAAGGAATGCTTCATTAAGGAGGTGGAAAATGAACTGGCTTTGAAAGGTAAACATGCAATAAGTAGAGAAAAAGATGGTGGAAAAGGCCTTCTAGGCTTTTGACAGAGAGGAGTCCATGGGTTCACATTTCTTGAGTACTTCTTATATAACTGAAGTTGCAGAAAGGCTAACTTCTTTCCAAGAGATGCAGTTATTCCTGTATTTGTTTGCTAGTTCTGCTGTAACAAAGTACTGTAAATGGGCAGCTTAAAACAATAGTTCATTCTTTCACAGCCTGGGAGGCAAAATGTCCAAAATCGAGGTGCTGGTAGCGCCACACACTTTCTGGAGGCTTTAGAGAGAATCCTTCCTTGCCTCTTCCTAGCTTCTACTAGCTGCTGGAAGTCCTTGGTATTCCTTGGATTGTAGCTGCGTCACTACAATCTCTCCTCCGCTTTGCATGGCCTTTTCCCTTCTTCTTATAAGGACACCAGTCATTGGATTAAAGCTCAGTCTAATCCAGTACTACCTCCCCTTAACTTGATTTTATTTACAAAGACTCCATTCTCAAGTAAGGTCACATTCACAAATTCCAGGTGAACAGGAAATGTTAAGCAGGGCAGGGTGACTCTTCAACCTAGCACAATTTCTACGGTCACTAAAACAGTAATAAAGCAAGGAGTTGTATGAAGTCAGTGTGACCTACCTTTTGTTCGACCTGTATGTGTTAGGATGCCTGTGTCCTGACTAATTGGAATTTAAGATCTGTCAAAACCTTGCAATATTTCAGCTTAACCCCTACTGCTGTCTGGCAGCTCCCTCAGCAGACATCTTGCTGGCTCTCGTTCCCAGTTCTCCCTCCTGCTGTTCTGGGCTACTTTTATGGACATTAAATTCCCCCTGCCCTACAGTCACTAAATCAGTCTCTTAATAGCATCTTATTAATTGTATAAAATAAGTATTTGAAGCAAACCAGATAGGGTTTTTCTTTTTTTGCATTTTAATTAAATTCACATTGATTTGGAAAAACAGATTTATTGAGACCTTAACAACCACACAACACACATGACTGAGTTAAGTCTCAATAAATATTTTTGAGAAATCAATTGACTTTTGATTAACAGCAAATATCTGTTTGAATAAATCTCAATGAAATAAGCTATCCAGTATAGATAGACATTTTAATTAAACTGGGCTCGCTTACTCTTATACCTAACTGCCTTGACCCAGAATTGCTGATCCCAGCCTTTTTATTTGGGGAAAGAGAATATCCATCTGTTTTACCAGCAGGGATGAATACAGACAATGTCACTTCTGAATCTGCATGACGATTGAATAAAAGCCTCTTATGGGCCTTAGCCTCTTATGATCTTCATCATCTCAAAAAAGCATTCCATGACTACCCTATATAAAATATTTTATCCTTCCAACCCATGTGTGTTTTCTTCACATACCTTAAGCAATTTGAAATGATGTCATTTAGTTGTGTGCTTACTTGTTTGATACCAGAGCTCACCTCCAACTGTAAACTTCATGACAGTAGCAAACATAACTGAAGTGTCCATCTTTGTAGTTCTAGAACCAAGACCAGTACCTAGGGTGCATCTGCCTCTCTTCTTCTTCATCTGTTTTACCTCATGTGTTCCTCTACTTATGATCTACTTATGTTCCTCTATGCATGTTCCTCCAGGCAATGATCAAATCATTATCAGCTTTACTGAAATATGAGTTACTTGATGTTTGGAGTCATCTCATATTCCCCTATGTAGTCCCAGCCTCCAACTCTAGGCCTTGTGTTGAAGCCCAGGTAAACACCAACAGATATTTGTTGAATGAAGTAACGTGTCCTGTATGAAATACTCGAGCTGAATCTGTCATCACAGAGCTCCCTTAGGCTTCTGCCATTCAATGGCAGGAGGGTGGAGGTCCCTCTATACCCCTGAAACTCTTCATGCATGCCTGAGTCCGCCTTAAGAATACACAGTTATATTTCCTAAAAGCTTGATCTATATCCTTTTGTCTGATATTGATAAACTGTTGACACCTTGCTTCATTGGACATCTAAAAATAAATTGTTCCCAGCACACCATAAATTACCACCTTGAAGTCATTTGTACAATGTCAACACTCTGCAATAGGTTGCGGCAATATCCACTAGGGAGGAAAAAAAAAAGTTGAAGTGGCTGAAGCCACTATATCTGCAAATCTCTTCTAGGACGGAACAAGCAGGCAAGAAGAGGTGGTTTGTTCTCACCCCAGTTAATAAAACTCAAATGTTTTTGCTTGTAGAGAGTCACTGTGAATTGTTATTTTGAAAGAGTAGGGACTGCCAGATCTATACTCAGGTGACAATCTGAATATGTATTCTATTTCAGGCACTGTGCATGGCAACTATTTTATGATACCTCATTATTTATCATATAATAATCCTGGAAATTAAATGTTGTTAGCTTTCTTTTACATTGAGGAAACCAAGATTCAGAGAGGGAATACAACCCACCTAACATCACACAGAAGGTAATGTATTCAAACCAGTTTTAAGCTTAGACTTTCTGGCTCTAAATAAAGTACTTTTTGCTTTAAACTCTTCTGATGAATGTGACAATACAGACTGGATTTGCAAGCAGATCGTGGCCTAAGAAGAACTGGTAGATGTTTATACACCTTGTTAGAGATCAGTTCAGGAACCCCAAAAGTACAGGACAAACATTTGACATCTGCTAGTAGATTAAAAAAAAAAGTGTGATTAAAAAAAAAAAGTGAGAAGAATTTATACACAGCACAGAGATAAGCTAAGTTATATCTTGTCTCCATTAAGCCACTGAGATGCTAAGTAGTTGAATGAATCACCCAAGTTTATACAACTAAAACATGAAAGGCCTGGAATTCCAGCCTAGGGCAGACATTTTAGAGTTCTCTCTTAACTACCAGCCATCTATACCAACAGAAAAAGCCCACTTAGCTAAAATCCCAGTCCCCAGTTTCAGTTCTTTGAGTTGATAACTGGCCTTATCAGTTAGTTACACTTTTTTGTCCGACATTTCTTTCCCTCATTCTCTTACCACCATCATCTTTTGATTGACAACCCCAAAAAGATTATGGAAACGGCTCCCCCTGAATTTGCTAGCACAATCTACTGCCTGCCTGAAATATGTGTCTGTTTAAAATGTGGCACAAATGTTTGGTTAAAGATAATGACCTAGTCTGAAAATGACTGTGATAAAAATGTCATGTAATTTTCCAGGTGACTTTGAAGTAAGGCTTACCATATAAATGTGGGGGATTGGGAGAGCTAGCTATTATTTTCTTCCTTGATGAGCACTAAATTATTGTCTTCCTCAGCCCCAATGTAGTGGGCAGTCTCTGTGTTGCTAATTCCTTTCCTCCTCTCCTGTGGCTGAGCTGAAGCAAGGCCCAAGATTCTCCCAGAGCAGTAACTCCTAGGAGAACAGATTTTTTTTTTTCATAACTCATTGCTTCAAATAGTTGAAAAGACAGAGGGTTTGAAGTCAAGCAGTATTCTATTGGAATGTCAGCTCTATGTGTATTTATAAGAATTATTGAGCCCCTGTTTTCTCTTTTGTGCAGATTTTTTGTTAAGGGCAAAATGAAATCAAATTTGTAAAATATCTAGGATACAAGATTGTGTGTCCCAATTGTTAGTTTGAATCAGGATCATATTTGTTAAGAAAAAAAAAAAGAAATGAAAAAGAAAAAAGAAAAAAGATCCTTAGATTTTGCTCAGTGAGATTCTGATTAAATATGTTTGGATGGGAGCCCAGGAATCTGAATTCCTAACAAGCACTTCATGTGATTCTAATGTAAGCTTAGCAGGACCATGTTTTGAGAAACATTGACACTGAGGGATATAATAATTATAGCGAGATAATTACCATTCATTGTGTGCTATGTACAAGGCACTCTATGCTACTCTGCACTGGTACAAAACATGACATCATTCCCAATAGACTCTAGTGTGTTCCATTTCCCTAACCTTCTTTTCTCTTTCTGAGTGTTTTATAAATGTCGTGGAACCCTAGTAGAAAAAGAATAGATATGGAAGTAGTTCAGGTGTAGAAGCAGAGTTGGCTGGGCTGAAGCCAGCTTCACATTGGGATGGATCTTTTATCCTGGGCAAGGACTTCCACTAGGAGTTTTTCTTCCCAAGCTGCGACTGGTCTTCACAAGTTACACTGTTCACGTGAATTGTTGAGTTGTCCTTCCCCCAGGAACATGCCATGGGCTTTCCCAATGCCTGATACCAATCACTGAGTACTTACTCATTGTCCAGGAAAAAGTACCATTTTTCCCTATGCTAGTTAGACTCCATTTATTTGGGAATGATATAAAAGAGCTTTGGCCAGGCACAGTGACTCACACCTGTAATCCTAGCACTCTGGGAGGCCAAGGCAGGAGGATCCCTTGAGCTCAGAAGTTCAAGATCAGCCTAAGCAAGAGCAAGATCCCCGTCTCTACTAAAAATAGAAAGAAATTGGCCAAACAACTAAAAATAGACCAAATTAGCCAGGCACGTGACGCGTGCCTGTAGTCCCAGCTACCTGGGAGGCTAAGACAGGAAGATCTCTTGAGCCCGGGAGTTTGAGGTTGCTGTGAGCTAGGCTGATGCCACGGCACTCTAGCCTAGGCAAGAGAGTGAGACTCTGTCTCAAAAAAAAAAAAAAAAGAGCTTCAATATTCCTTATTTGATTGGGGCCATGTCTTATACATATTTCTGATTTTCCTTCACCTTTTTGTAGCATGGCAGCATTTGACAAAATATATTTTCTTCTTTTTCTTATAACTCAAGTCTCTCTATCCTTTATGAAGATGAGAAAATTGAAGCTCAAGGCCTCACTAATTGTGTAGTTTGACTTCATAATGTTTGTGAAATTGCTATGCAAATTTTGAAAAACCAGGAAAATTCCTGTTAATATTTATACACTATTATGGACATTATTATTGTTTCTTCCATCCTCTCATTGTATAAATAGGCAGTGGCTGAGTCAAGAGTATTCACAAGTCTCGTGCTTTGTATGAACAATATATCTTTCTTTCCTTAGATCTAATATTGGGTAGAAAATATATATGGTTGACTGAAGGCAGTAACAATGTTGTCTCTGAAGGTCAAAACTTCTGACTAGTGACTCAGTCTAATTAGGTTAAGCGTAAGGTGATAATGTGTGGATTGTCAGCAGCTATCACATTTATTCTTATTTTTTTCTAAACCAGTGTCCTTTGAAACAGCCAATTAACATGCTGCAGAGAAGAGCGTCCAGATAACTGGAGATTGAATTGAAAGGCTTTCCTTCCCCTGACAGAGCAGAAAGAGAGGTTGAGTACCTGACTTCCCTTTCAAAGTCAGTGATCCATGCAGCACTTCTGATTGGAAAGATGTGAATCTTTCCAGTCCTTGGTGTACATATAAATGGAGATGCGAAGGAAATTAGTCAGTCTGGCCAAGAAGAAATGAAAGATAGAAGAAGCCTAACTGCTTTCCAATGTACTCAGCTGTCTCTGGAGTATTATGATTTCCAGTTTTCTCATTTAAAATCCTGCTTAAAGAAATCAGTAAGGGATAGTAATGTCTAAAATGACTGTGGAGTCAGAAAAAAATGAAAACGGAAATCATTTCTATATTATTTTATCTGAAATATGCTCAGGCTGGCTTTAACTTTGGGAGCTATATTAGAAGCCTCCTTATATTAAAAAAAAATGACTGCATATCCATATTCCTTGTGTTCATAATCTTTAGGTAAAGACTCACAGAAAGAGACAAAAAGTAATAAGAATTCATTAGAAGTAAATGACTCTCCTAAAATACACAAGAAGTGTAAGGACATGAACTAAGTAACAAAATTAGAGAAACATTATTAGACATGGAGAACTAGATATAATGCCCAGATTTGAGAAATCTCTTTTGTCACTAGACTTTGATTCTCTTATCATTATAATGAGGGTGTGAAGTAAGAGACTGTTAGATCCCTTGCTGCAATAGACTGAATGTTTGTGTCACTCCCAAGTTCTTATGCTGAAATCTAATTCCCAATATGGAGATGGGGCTTTGCGGAGGTGATTAGGTCAGGAGGGCTCTGCCTTCATGAATGGTATTAGTGCCCATGTAAAAGAGATCCTAGAGAGCTCCCTTGACCCTTCTACCATATAAGGTTTAGGGATCCAGCCCTCACAAGGCACCAAATCTTCTGGAGCCTTGATCTTGAACTTCTCAGTGTATAGAACTGTGAGAAATAAATTGTAATTGTTTATAAGCAACCCCATCCATCGTTTTCTGTTTTAGTAGCCCAAATGGACTAAGACATTTGTATATAAATGATTGTATCATTCAAAAAGGTGCTAAATAAGTGAATGTTGAGTATGTCATATATGTCAGTCATTGTGGTAAGCCCAATGAAAGGCACCGTCTACACCCTTGTGGATTTTAGGGCCACCTTGAGAAACTAGCAAGAAATCACATATAATTTTCAGTGGAGAAAATTACTAAGAAGCAAAGGAACTTGTTCTAAGGGAGTATAAAATAAAGTGACCTGGCCTAGGCTATAGGACACTGAAAACATGACACATGAAATAATCTGGGAAGATGCTCACTTAGAAGTCTCCTGGGAAGGGCAGCGGCAGCAGCGCAGTGCAGGCAGAGCGAGAGTATGCGCAAAAAACTCAGTGGCAGGAATGAGCACAAAATATCTGAGCACTGAAAAGACCGGAGTAGATGAATCTCAAAAAGAAACACAACATAAGTGCAGGGAAATAGTCTCAGGGCATATAAGAAAGATTTTGTAGAGTGTATCTGGAAAGCATTGAACAATTTTAAACTTGATCATGATCACATTTGCCTTGCGTGCAAATCTCTGGAGCTATTGTTTGAAGACTACATTGGAAGAGGGCCAGAGTGGGTACAAAGAGGCTGGTTAGGAACTTATTGTCATCACCCTTGCAAGAAGTGAAACTTGTCTGAGGAGACTGAAAATAGACGTGGGGAAAATTGTATGGAAAGGAGACATATATACCAGGTAAAATCATGAAAAGACAAGCAAATGGGGTATATCAGGTCGTCTGCCATTTAAATCATCTAGAGTCTTTGAAAGGCACCGTGAAGCAGACAGTGTTAAAAGCTTGGCACCTCCTCAACATCAAATTGATTAAAGGAGAAATGATCATTTATTGATCCTCTAGCCCTTTAATATGTACTTTAAATATGTATTCCCTATTAATCTCCATAAATAAATAATTGTATATACATATAACAAATGACAAAAAGGACGCTTTTTTCACAGAGAAAAGTACTTTGACATTTGTGTCAGAACCATGTATAGACACAAGAATTTAATTATTTGTCTGATCTTATACAAGTGTCTTATTTTCTTTGAGACTCAGTTTCTTTATTGGACAAAGAGTTAAAGTAACTAAATGTTGTTTAAACTTTTCTACTTCTGGAGTTCTTTCTTTAAGAATTTTGCCAACTTTCCTTCAAAATCCTGTAGTTGACCTCTGAAGGGTTGACCCAGTATAGTCACATATCAGAGGAATTAACCACATGCTTACAACTGTCTCTTGTGCAATTCATAGTGTCGCTGAGTGATGGGCTCTGATCTCCCTAATCGCTGAGGACTAGAGAGGGACTCCAATATTTTTTAGATCCAGAAAAACCAAAGCTGTTAAAGTATGTGAGCCTCATCTTTCTTCACCATAGATCTCATTTTCTGAGACACGCCTGGATCTGCATTTCAATCAGAAATACACACGCATCCATTAATCAGCTATCGCTGGAGACTGGGAGCTGGGCTCAGATCATCTCTCTCTCTCTCGTTAGCACGCATTATACCGTACGCCTTGAATTTATTTTTATCATTATTCTTTTTGTAAAGGAACGTCAAAGCCTAATTTCTCTATAATATTGATGTGTTCAAGTTCTTGAAGCCAATTACTTTCGACATTAAAGTATTTAACCAATGCTTAGAAAATCTCAAGGATGTTAACATTAGGCTCTATGAGAATGATTATATGATGCATGGTGTAAGGCAACCTTTTTCTTTTAACAGTTCTAAAAAGAGAGATGTGTCATAAATTGTTACTGCTACACTGTTAGAAAACCAATTCAGGAACTACTACTAGAATTTGTATTGGGTAAATACCCACAACTACCCAAAAGTACTATTTTTGTTTTCAAGGAAAGGATCAGAGATTAGGTTTGTTTTTGTCCAGTGCAGCATCAGCTCCAACACAGCTGATCTGAATGTACTCAAACACCAAATCCCTCCAATTTGACTTATTAAATATATCTTGGATCCAGACTGCCTTTGCTTCCCTACTGCCACTGTCTTCATTCAGCCTGGCATTACTTTTTCACCTGACTGTGGCAATAACCCTATAGCTAATCTTCTTACCTTCCATCGTTCTTGACCAACCCCAAGCATTCTCTACCTAAAATCAAAGTATTGCTAACATACATTCTTCCTTTGCTTACAGTCCTTCAATAGCTCTCCATTTTTGGTGGGATAAAATCTGAGTCTGGCGTATGGTGCACAGTGGTCCTTGGGATTTGCCCTCCCTGTTATTTCATTCTCATCCTGTCACTGCCTGCCTTGCATTCACTGTTTGGAAGAACACCACTGCCTGTAAACCCTAACACATGACAGGCCTCCTCTTTTCAACAAGTCTTTATACATACTGCCCTATTTGCAAGACAAGATTAAGGAAAACATATTGTATAATCTAATCACTTGGATATAATGTTAAACCATAGAGGTATGTTTCAGGCTGAGAGAAGAGCTTGAGTTCCTAAGTAGCAGAACATCTTTTGGCAACCACAAGACATTTTTTGGTGCTACAGAATAAGGATAGAAGTGAGCTGGATATAAAACCAGAAATATATTCATAATTATGGGGCAGATGAAAGGTTTTAGAATACATGTTGAAGGAATTGGTGATATGGTGTTTGATCATTGAAATGATTTACACGAATGAACAATCCATGTCTACACGCAATCTCCAAGGGAAGTCATATCCTTGTCAGAAACCCACTTGGTGTGCCTGGCGTGAGAGCAAGGGATGTCAGTTGCATCAGGCTCTCAGATTTGTACCCTAAAACTCCAAAATAGAGACACATATGCAAGGTAAACTATACAATTTACCCCTCCCCACCCCAGAATTCTAAACTTCATCTGTCAACCCATTATTTCCTTGGATATGGTGATGTAATTTACGCTATAGCAGCATCTGTCAAGACAATTCAACTAAACTTCTCCTGAAAAATCTTTAAAATCATCCATTTCATGGTACAATTTTCCATAGTATTAATATTTTTTCCTGAAGATGTCCCCTACTATATGTGACATTATATTCTGTTGAAGTGAGCCCCTTTTGCATGCATAGTCTTCCCACATAGAAATATGTGACCCACACATTGCTGCCACATAAGGAAAGATTCCATCCAATAATTGGCGGAAAAATGAGACATGAACATTCTGATAATTAAAAGTAATGCAGAATATAAAATAGCTCTTGAAAATAATAGGACTAGATGTCACCAGGCAGCTCCTGATAGATTACCATGTGAGTGGCAGTGACAATAATTACAATAGTATTTGAAAAAGGGTCAGCGAAGCCTTTTCAAAGGAGATGGAATTGAAGCTGGATCTGAAAATACAGGCAAGATTTGAATGGACAGAGAGGAGAGGGCATTCTCGGTACGTGGGTCTGTGTGCTGCAATTACCTTCTTAAGCAGATGATAAATTGTCTCTAAAGCACAATGAGATTCTCTCTCAGACAAGTTATATAGCCAGTTCTCCAAGTGGGACTTCCCTAGCTGTCAGGGGGGTTCCACAGACTGAGCAGATGATGGGCAGATCAGAAGAGACAGCAGCGAAAATCCTGTTTTCTTGGTAAACTCAAGAAAGGCATCAGGCTGGAAAGCTTCAAAGGAAAGTTGTCATTAGTGTGGGAATGAGCTGTATATGAGGCTGCCTGATATGGTGTTTTCATGTCCCACGTTCTCACAATATTCAGCAAACACTTATTAAGTGACTACTGTGTACCTAGCATGAGTGTCCTTCTTTATCTGCTTCTGAATACCCTCTGCTATTCTTAATGCTGACCTTGGACAAGTTTTCTTTCATCAGTCTCATAATACAAGTTTGACACCACTTTTAGCCCAGTGAGGGGGTGAATAAAAGCAAAGACCTTGTAAGTGCATGTTGACTTGAATCCCAGCCTCTGCTATTGTTGTCTATGCTACCTCTGTCAATTTCTTTACCACCTCTGTGAATTTTAGTTTCTGTGCCCATAAAATAAAAATAAGAAAACTTTTCTCATCCATTTTACCAGCAACCTTGATAAATAAGGTAGGGTTCTCAACCGTCAGTATGCATTAAAAGTGCCTGGGAATTTTTTTAAAAAATTTAAGCCTATGCCCCATCTCCAGAAATGTTGGCTTAATTGACCTGAGGGGGTACTGAACATCAACTTTTTTTTACATCTTCTCCAGGTGGAATTTGCCGCCAGAGATAAGAATCATTGAGATAAAGTACATAGAGTAGCAATTGCAATGCTTAAGCACAGTATCTTAGTAAATACTAGCTAGTGCTTCTTACTTGCTTTTACTCCAGTTTTGATATTATGACTGGGGAAAAAAGATATTTGTAAGATACATCATAGAGGATTTATATCTGGAACATATAGACAGCTGTTACAACACAATAAGATAATCCAATTAAAAATGGCTAAAAAAACTGAACAGATATGTAGGTATGACAAAGAGAATATATGGGTAGAAATTAAGTACATAAACTGATGCAAAAAATAGTCATTAGAGAAACATAAAGTAAAACTGCTATGCACTACGTTTTGTGACTAAAATTAATAAAGACTAACCATACCAACTGTTGATGAGAATGTAGAAGAATTGAAATGTTCATACATTGCTCGTTGGAATGTAAGATGATGCATAGACTTTACAGAACATTTTGGCAGTTTCTCAAAGAGTTGAACATTTTCCTACTATATGACCCAGACATTTCAATCCTAGATATTTACCCAAGAGAAACAAAAGTATGTGTCTACATAAAGTCTTTGTATACATATGTACAAAGCAGATTATTTGTAATAGAAAAAAAAAACTTGAGCAACATACATTTCCATCAACAGTGCATGAATAAACAAATTGTGGTATATCCCTCCAATGGAATACTACTCAGCAATAAAAATAAATGAACTATTGACATTCAGCTATATGAATGAATCTAAAAATAGTAATGCTAAGTGAAAGAAGACAAAAAGTAGTGCATACAGTATAAGTCCACTTATATAAAACTCTATGAAATGCAAGCTAATATAAAATGATGGCATATCAATGGTAGTCTGTGTACCAGGTAGCAAAAGGAGGGAAGGAGAATGAAATTTCAAAGGGGAATGAAGAAATTGGGAGGGGTAAGAGATGTATTCATTATCAATTGTGGTGATGGTCTCACAGATGTATTCATACATCAAACTGATCAAATTATATACTTTAAATATGTGAATCATATGGTATGTCAGTTATACTTCCTGAAGCTTGTGTTTTAAAAACGAACCAAAAGTAAGTTTTTACCCCTCACGCCCTTGCACCTTTCACCCTCCTTGGATTCCAATGACCCTTACATCTCTTTGTGCTTATGTGTTCCCATTGTCTAGCTCCCAATTATTATAGAGTATATGTTTGTTTTTCCTTTCCTGAGATAATTCACTTAGGATAATGGTCTCCAGTTCCACCAGATTGCTGCCAAAAGACATTATTTCATTCCTTTGTATGGCTAAGTAGTACTCCATGGTGTGTGTGTGTGTGTGTGTGTGTGTGTGTGTGTGTGTATCATAATTATCACAAATAAAAGAGAATTCCTTTCCTTGAGGATCACTATTCCTAATATTTACTGAGGCCTTTATGATTCAATTTATAATTAAGCAGGGCCAATTGTTTCTCCCTAAACTTTCGGTGTCAGAAGATTTTTATCTCTTTTGATCATTATGTGAATTAAGAACAAATCCATAATTTTTTGGTGACATTTTTCATTTTATTTTTGTTAGGCTATCCATCACATTAATTAAATGAACTTACGAATGTACTTCTAGTGTTATTACCTATGTCTATCTTTCCAAAGCTTAGGGAAATGCTATACTTATTAAAAGTTTGAGAAATGAAATAAAAAAGAGGCCAAATGCATGCCTGTGGATAGAGGGCTGAGGTAGAAATTAGATTAAAAGACTCACCCAAATAAGCTGCCTACTTGTTCCAATTCCAATGATTTTCAAATGGTTTTGAGTCTATATTATTGTCTTAGGAAAGACATTATGCATGGAATGATCTGCTTTTTATTGCAACATCTATTAATATTAGTTATCTATTACTACCTAGAAAATTACCTAAAATTTAGGTGCTGACAATAACTTAATTGTCTCAGCTCAAAGACTGAGGCTGGAATCCTTCAGCACAGGAGGGAAGCACAATGCAAGAAGTCCAGCAACACTGAACTATAATGTTGGAGAGATCATATGGGGAGATCCCTTAGAGATAGCCGGAAATGCCCCAGGAGTCCCAGCTACTCCAATTTTAATCATATGAGTCTTTCTGCACGAGCAGCACACACATGCTACTCCCAGACTTTGAGCTGTCCCAGACAATATCTAATGCAGCAGAGATGAGCTACCTCTGCCAATTCTTGTCCAGATTATAGATTCTTAAGCAAAATAAATGTTGTTCTAAGTCACCACATCCTGTGGTTATTTGTTACATGCATTAGATGATAGGAAGATATATTGATATCTGGAGGTAGAATGTTGCCATAATAAAACGTAAAGTATGTGGTTTGGGGGCTGAGTAGAAAGGGAATGCTGGGAGAACCTTAAGGACACAGTGAAAATGTAAAAGGCCTAAAACAGACTATTAGTGGAACCTCAAGGTCTCCTAAAGCCCCTAAGGGTGGGGCAGGGAGCAGTCGCTGGATCGAGAGCTGAATACTATGTGCCAGGGCATGTGCCCATTGACTTTAGAACACATAAAATTAATAGGTCTTAATTAGGAAAACAGATTTTATTCTAAGTTCACCATGTAGTCACGCACTAGTTTAAACAATAGAATGATGTGATATCATTTGTGAACTCGAAAAATTACTCTGTTTTCGTGTGGAGAATAGATTTCAGGGATTCAAACCGAAATAGACCAGTTAGGAGAATTGTCCAGGTCAGAGGTGAGGAAGCCTTGAGCTAAGGTGGATATACATAAACAAATGGAGATAGACAGAGTGGATAGGCTCCGGATATGTTTTGAGATAAACACAGCAGCTCGGACTTGATGAAAAAAGATGGATGTGTAGCAAAGATAAGTTTCCACTTTTATTGGAAGGATCTTAAGAAGGTCACATGAAATAATGAGTCTGTAAGTGTTTTATGAATATAAATCTTTTCCAAAAAAACTATCATGACATTTCATGTCTGCTACCGTATCAAGAGCTCTAAGCAGGTTTGCTCGACTCTGCTTCCAACTCTGTCCTCTACAGCACAATGCATCTTGTTGAATAGTCTTAATGCATACATGAATACCATATAATGCTCTGCCCGCTTTATGGATGAACATTGACTATATCTAAATGGTATCTATATTTCCTTTGAATACTGCAAACTGGTATTTGATCATTTCATTTTCTTACAGAAGATGAAACATTATGATTTTCAATAACCCATAAAGACAGACATTTGTTTCCTTTGTGAAACTGTACCCTTCAATGATTATTCCTCACATTAATCATAGTAAAAGCAATGCTTAAGGTAATCTCTTTCTTCCTGCAGATAATAAATGTCTGCTGTTGACAGAAAAAGTGTGAAAAGGTGAAAGGCAGGGTGAGCTCTGTGTGTTTGTGAGATAAACAACTGTCATCATCTCCTAAGAGCACCGCGATCGTGTGAGGCCAAAGTTGCCTCTTTACATAATCATGACCATAAAACTAATTTTTCTCTGACTGATGATTCAAAAGATTTCACTGGGGATATCTAAGCTATAATTTCTGTCCATAAGTCTAATTTTATTTAATGTCTATAAATTCATAGCTCATGTTGTTAAACACTGAAGAAATTAGCATCTGAAATTTCATGTACTGCCACTCTCATCTCTAAAAATCATTGGTGACTTATTGATCCTCTGAATTCTAGGATAACCTAGTTGTTTCCTCCCCAGAAATGACCAAGACCGTAAGCGATGTGAGATCTTGAATGTGAGTCTAATCTAGGATGTAAAAAGTATGAAATGCAATCGGATAAGAAAAATAACAATAGGAATCATAACAAATATTTCTTGTTTTTAAATAACATGCCTGGGGACACATTTTAATGGGTCTATAGCAATAAATTCCACTTGGCATTGCTTATAAGCAATAAAGATAAGGAAATGACATTCATTTAATGTCCATTTTGACACCGTACTTTATGAATGGTTTCCATAGGTTGCCTCATTTAATTCTGATGAAATCCAAGAGAGTTCTGTGTCACTACAAAGTGTTTTGCCAGATTTTTATAAATGAGGCTTAGATAGGGAAAATGTGTCTCACCTAGGTCATGAAAATATCTCAAGTTTTATAAATGTTGTCATTGTTAAAGGTAGCTATGTCTGACTCCAAGCTTATTTCTCTCTTATGTCAAGCTAGAGTATGTATAATGATTGCAAATGATTTTAAATGGTGTTTTAAAGTGATTTTAACACTTTTAAAAATAATGTTTTCTCCCTAGTACCGCACATGTGCTACAAAATTTCTAAACTCTATGATCATATCTGTTTAATATGCTTTTTTTAGAATACGTTGAATGTCTAGAAAACTCTCACACATTTAAGACTTGGATCTCATGATCCAGACCAAACATGTTCCCTTTTGGGATGGCTTCCCTAATCCTGACAGGAAGAGATTACAGCTATCTAACCCACAGCCCTGTCATACGCAGACACCTAACACACTGCATTCAATTAACTAATTGTATGACAACCTGTTTTTCTCCCCAAGCTTTTTGGGATATATTTCACAGAAGTGTCCATGTATTACTCAACTTTGAATCTTCAGTTCCACGTGAGGTCCCCACCCTATAGTTGTCATTATATTAACATTTGCTTAATTAATATATAAGCACACAGTAAATGTAAAACATTGTAGTGCTTGTTATATTTCTGATATTTCTATCTCTAGATCTCTAGCTGGGTAAGGAAGACAACTCAACAACAATCAAAGAGAAAATGTTAATTTCCAAATAATTGATGTAAACAATAAGAAGTTCAGATGCATTTTCCCTTTCGTTAATATGCTCTCTTAGCTCATTTTATAGCCAAGGCGAATGAACAGTTTAGGTTTTTTAAATATGTGTGGAAGTTAAACTAAGTGTCCTGTAAAAATACATGAATGTATTTTGATGACTAAATGAGTGAATGGATGTATAGATGGACGGATGGATGAATAAATAGGTGACTGAATGAAATTCATATATAGGGTGAGATATATGGCTTAGTTCTAATCACTACAGATATCAGATTTATACAAGGTACATATTTTTTTTCATTTGAATATATAAGAATCAAGACTGATTATGGTCTATTTCTTAACACATGCTTAACTGTGTATAGCAAGGAGATGGCCATATTTCTTTCCTAGCACGTAAAATATTAAATCCAAAACCTTCCTAAATTTTAAATTCTCTCAGGAGATATAAATAAACACTTGTATCATTTTGGGGGTGAAACAAGTTTCAAAGGAGACCTAGAGGAATTTAATAATAATGACTTATCTTTCATTCAGCAAAATTTCACACTGCCTAATAAATGATCACTCCGTATTATAAATGCCTTACTTGATGTTTTAATGCATGGCCTTTGATCCTTAAATAAGGTAACCAACTTAAGTGACTTGCTTATGGCTAGACAACTTGTTAGAAAAAGAGTTCTGTGCAGACATAACAATAAGAACAATGATGAAAGATACAAAAAGAGGCAAATGAGGGAGAAAGAGAAATAGAGAATGAAAGAATTATGAGTATGTTCAAGATCACAAATACTTCACAGTAGACAAACATTATGTGTCAAATGAATCCTAAAGGACGAGAAGGAATTCACCAGGGAAATAGAGAGAATTCAAGGAATTCTCTGAAATATTACCCTGTGCAATATCGTGGAGGCATGAGAACAAAAGAGAGCTGAGAAACTTTTGGAGTTCTGTTATCTTGAGGATACAGTGGGCTGATATAAAGGATGTGGGATGAGGCTAGAGTGGTAGGCTGGAAGTCAGGTGTCAGAGGGCCTTTTACGCCACATTAAACGTTTCACTTTTCACTGTGTTACCAGAGAGGACTCAGGGAAAGCTTTTGAGCTTATCATACTGGCATTTCGGAAAGGCTACTCTGGTAGCCTGCGCAGCCTAGGATGGAGGAGTGCTAGTGAATTAGGAGGCAGTGAGGGGAACAGTTAGGAGGATATTGCAAAAGGCCAGACGAAAACACTGACAGCAGAAAATAACGAAGATCTGAACTAGGGAAGTGCCTGTGAGATGAAGAGAGGACAAATGGAAAATAGTTTTACGAGGCAAATTAGATATAAAATAACAACCTCTTTTATGTGGTTGGGAAAAGGAAAGAGAAATTTAGAGTTCCCTGAGTTTCCACATGAGTAGCAGTGGAACTCTCATTATCAGTGAATAGGTCAGTGTATTAATAAATAGTACATGGTTGAAAAGTTAAAATATCTTAGTGCACATTCATATTTTTTATTTGAAAACATATAAGATAAGTCAAGCCATTTTTTTCAGTGCGATCAGGTATCTCTGACTCTGCTGAGGAGAGAGGAGACATGGGAAATCTTTTTAATTCTTGTCAAGTCTTTTATTCTGAAACATAAATACTGTAGTCCTTTGAATTTTGTTTTTCTATGTGAACTTTTATGTTTCACCTTTATGGATTGACGGTCTGAATTACGCACATGACACATGCTTTCTGTCTTCCAGTATTGTTCTGATGATGGTGCTATCAATTTCCAGCCTACTGGCTATCACCTTTTTCCCCCTGATTTAGCCATCCTACTTTTTAAAACATCCCTCCGTTTCTATCCATTCCAAAATGTATTCATCTTCAGATACAAAATAAATATTTGTTCAATGTAAATTTGAGTGTTGAACAGATGACACTTTCATCACTTTTGAAGAATTTGAGACGAGAGAAAGGAGAAGAGATGAGAAGAAAAGTTCTGGTATCTATAATCTCATGAAGCAGCAAAGAGCAGCTTATACCAGGAGATTTATCAGTAACTCTCTAATGTGACCTTATGTTTTTCAGTATATATTCACCAATAATCATTGACCAGGAAATGATATAACTGAGCACAATTATTTTCTTTCCTTATTTTAGTTTTTAAATGCTTCATGATAAGTATACCTGGTAGCTTGACAGAATTTTTAGTGGAGTTAGTTGGCTTGTGTTCCTACCATGAACAATTTGCTTGCAGGAGGCATGCTTAGTTGTTAAGTTCTATGGAACTCAGTGCATAGATATGTACAAGATAACTTGAAATTGCCACACTTCACACCACATTTTATGAAACAGCCGGACATTAATTGAAAATCTAACCCGTTACACTACATTTTTTGTAAATTGTACAAACATTCTTTACAACTTTGACATTTTAGTAATCACTTAGAGGAAAAAGAATTTGGACAAATCATATGGGAAGATAGTTATCTTCCATCCTTAACAAATCTGACTGCTTTGGAAATAATCAACTCATAAATATTTAGCTAATATACACCCAGAGCAATGGATTGTGTAAAATTAAATGCCTCATTGAAACAATTAATTTCAAATGCTATGATTTATTGAGCATACTTTACCGGAAATTTAATAGAAATATGGACTCAAAGTAATTTGAGCAGAGGATGTTTGCACTGTCTTTGATTTCTGGCCAGCATATATTCTTTCTTACCCTGCAGGTGAACCTCAAGAAAGAGCAAACTTCCAGGAAAGCTCTCTAATTGAATTTGTGGGTCAGATTTTGATGAGAGAAGGCGATGACCACAGATTGTAAAAAGACTAAATAAATAAATAAACAAAATGAAGTAATCCTTTTATATTTCACATACCTCCTGCAGTTAAGCCCTTAGGGAAGAAAATGCCACTTCAGTAAAAGCTGTTGTCATCATCTGTCCATTTCAAAAGAATACCACTCATGCTTCTCAGAGCATCAGTAACCAAATATATCCTCCAGGCATCTGAAACATTCAGGCCTGAAATTTCCCGTAAGCAGTCTTGTGCTTGGGCTTTAAACAAGAGTTTCCCACAGCAGTAAAAGGCAGCACGAGTAGTAACAAAGAGTTGGGTAGGGAGCTGGAGGGAGAAGGGATAATCGAGTGAAAGTAATGGAGCAGGAGAGGGTGATGGAAAAGAACCTACTTAGTGTTTTGGATTAGTCCAATCTATCTGAATTCGTAGCAGGAAAGACACTGAAGTGGAACTCTAAAGACCTGAATTCTAGTTCCAATCAAGCTGTTATTGACCTCAAGAAAGTTATTCTGCTTTTCATTAGACTCAATTTTCTCACCTGTAAAATGAAACAAAAGGGGAAAATAAATGCTAAGATTTCTTCCAGTTTAGGCACTCATTAACTCTTGTTTTACAAATTTCTCTCTTTAATTTTGTAGAAGTCAAATATCTTCCAAAAACGTTTAGGCTTGAACACAGCTGATTTTCAATTTCCAAATATTTATTAGTGATCAGTGAAGAACCAGGTGGGTCTTGATTTTGGTAAATTTCTCTTTCATGATCATAATTCAAAATATTTCTAAACTGGGCTAAACTCTTTGATTTTTATTATACTTTCTGAAGCATAATGTTATAATAAATCATTTCCTCAAAATATTATAAATTACATTTTCAAAACTTAACATTGGCTTCTAAGTAAGTATGGATTTTGTTGTTATTTAGTATTTTTATTTTCCCACCAATATCCTGTATATGGGCTACAAACCTAATCCTGTCTCTTTTCTTCCCAATAACCTAAGCATGAAATGATGCATCTATATTATTTGACATTGGATGACTGTCTTCTTGCCAGGCATGGGGTAGATGGTCTGGCCATGCAGATTTCTGAATGTGTGACTGAATGTGAGCAGATAGATGATAGTTCCCAGTGATATCTGAAATTGCTGAAAGTTTGTGAAAATAAATTAAATCTGGATTTCTGCATGACTTGATGCTGCATTTCAACCTACCTAAGGAGAAACTTGTATCTGTAGTGCCAAACTCTCCGCATATGGGCAAATAACACTCTCCAGTCACCATGAAAGAAGGAAAATACACACATAATCACACAGACATGGATGAAGCATGGGAAATATGTTGTTTACCATTGGGTTAGTCATTGTGTGTGTGTGTTTTCAGTTTTGTATCACACTTAATATAGGGGCTTTCACCAATACTCACAGCTTGAGTTTCTCAAAGTTTTCTTGCCTTAGGAAAGCACAACAGACTTCATCTTATAAGCATGAATCTTTTTATCATTGCCATCAGCAATATCACAGCATTTTTCTGATACTTGGCTGTTTAAGACACTTCAGTGGGCTTAAATCATCAGGTCCCAGCCCTAATACGGTGAAAAGAAAAAAGATAGAACTTTGTTTTCTTAGCCCATGTTATTGATAGTTTGCTTTTTGTTTTGCTTGTTTTTTAAATTTTCCACAAAATATTCCTGCTGTCGTGGCCTTTGTATGAGTAGGTTATCATTTGAGAAGCAGTCTCAAGGAGTAGCAGTGGAGGAAAAGGATGAAATAACAAAGAAGGAGGAAAATCTAATCCAAAGATGTTTTATTAATTTGGTTCACACTGTGGGCAATGAGGGCTCAATTTTAAGGTGGGACTTCTGAGGAGCTGAGCAGAATATCCCTCAAAATTGTCCTCCCAAGAGACAGAATTCAAGAGTTTTACCCACTAGCTGGGACTCCCTATCATTCAAAAATTGTCGGAAGGTTATTTAAATCTTTTGCACTTTCAGGTTTCTATATGCAGCTGGCCATAGCCAAGTTAAAGGGCCCAAGCAAGGATATGAGTCAGGAATTAGAAATGCTGTATACACTGGCCACATTGCATGGCAGAAAGTAAGCTCTCAATAAGTGCTTATTATTTTTAGGTGCCAGAAACTATGCTATGGGTTTTAGTGATGTTCTGAGGACTGAATATTATTATTTGCATTTAATAGATATCAATAATAATCTCATGACAAAAACAAGAAAAGAGGAGAAGGGCAAGAAGGAGGAGGAGAAAAAGAAGTCAGATAACTTGCCCAAGTTACATAACTAGTAATTAATGGAGTCAAATTCAAGCAATCTGATTCCAGAACACATCTGCTTTGTGGTTTAAGAGAGGTGGTATATCATAATGGAAAAGAACATCACAATCAGTCAGAAGTGGTGTGTGTGCGTGTGTGTGTCCTGCATCATGGATAAATCATAAGCTTGAATCCATAGAAAATGGATGTAAGTGATGACTCTAGAACTTATCTATGTGTCTTTGATCAAGTGATTCAAACTCTCTAAATATTAGTTTATTTGTATGTTATATTTTTCTGAAGCATTTTTGTGCTCTCAAATTATTTGGTTCAATAAATATTGCCTTTGTATTCTATTCTATGTAATGTTTATGTTAGATCAGAGTTTCTTGGACTCAGAGACATTGACGTTATTGGCCAGATAGTTGTGTGTATGTTGGGGGTAGGGGGCTGTCTTGTGCATGGTAAGATGTTTAGCACTACCCTTGGTTTCTATCTACTAGTTCCCAGTGGAACTTCACCTTCAGTTGTGACAACAAAAACTATTTCCAAACATTGCCATATGTCCCTTGTGGAGGGAAAATACTTCTTCCCATTCTCATTAAGAGCTTCAAACCTATGAGCTAGGTGATACTGAAGACCAACTATGACTTACATATGTTTTATGAGGCTTGTTATCAAGAAGGTTAATGCAGTTTTTTGGATTGTGGTCTACAACCAGAATCATGGATAAAAGTTTATCTCATAAAATAGTAAAAATTTAGATGGCTATTGTTAGGACTCAGAAAATGTTACCCCAAATTATGTTGCACTGAAGGAGACAGGAGGGCCTCAGAAGCAAAATGTCTCCTGAACCTTTTCCCACCCTTTTGTCTCTTTCCCCTCTTTTTCCCATTAAGTGAATTATAGAAACCAGAATTCCTCTTCCTCAGGGTGGGTCACAAAAACTAGAATTTCTCTCCCAAAGAAAGTCATTAAACCTAAAACTCTCACTCTGATCTTTTCCCATCTCCCTTGAAGACCCTCATGTGACAAGTGTCCTGCTGTATAAAGGAGGACATTAATACTATGAAGAGAGGCCAAGAAGAAGCTGAACAAATGGGCCTTGCTAAATTCTCCCCAGTTGACAGTTAAATCATATCCTTTTTTTCCCAATCATGTTTCTTCACAGCTAATCATCTCTTTCTTCACACTTAGTTTTCCCTGGGTATTCAGGTCTTCATTTCTAAAGTCTATTGTGTCATGCAAAACTTTGTTAAATAGATTTGTTATGCTTTTCTCTTGTTAATCTGTCTTCTGTTATAGGAGTGTCAGCTGTGGACCTCACCATGGTTGAAGAAAAGATACTACTTTTCACCCTACACCCTCAAGAGGTTTCTTAACACTCAATATTGATCTGCCAAGGTAATGAAATTTCCTTTAATGCATTCAGATTTGGGCTATTTTGTCATTTAGATTTGCATCCTAAAGCTGCAAGATCTTGAGTCTGTCACTTCACTTTCATTATTAAACAAATAGGGAAAATAACATTTTCTCAGTGAACTGTCGTAACAAAATCCTGTCAAATAAAACACCTAACTCTCAGTTTAACACACTGCTCAAAAATAATGGCTATTATTGCTCATGATAACTATGCTTCTTAAGAGACTGAAATACGATTTTGAAAGCCATGTGTTTTGCATTAGGATTTTAGATATCTTCTGCCTCCTCTACAATTTTGATGGGATGCTTGCAGTTTGCTTTAATTCTGGGACAAACTCAAGAGAAGTCAATTTGATTCAACACAACAAGCAATCATTAGTTATTTTCTGTTGTAAAGATTAAATGAGCTCACATCAAGAACTGTGCAAAATAAAGCTTTATGTATACTAAATATTAATAAATCTTGACAAAATGGCAATGATTCTTTACCTGCTTTTTCTCTCCTTTCATGTCCGTCAGGGGCCAGACATTTCGCTAGGTATTTCTGGAGATTCATAGCTGAATAAAACCTGGATTTTTACCTGAAGAAGGTCATAGTATAGTAAAATGAAATTTCTCAAATTCCAATTTGCATATGAATCAACCAGAATCTTGATAAAATGCAGATTTTGATCTTGTAGGTATTAGAGACTCTGTGTTTCTAGCAGGTTCCATGTGAAGACAATAAGGCTGGTTTAAGAACGACCCTTTGAGTTGCAAGCTGGTAGGGGACGGTAGTCATGCTATAAGGAAGATGACAGTTCTTTCTAGCCGGAAAGTTTAAGAATGGCTCTTGTAATCTAATTGTCCTGAGGCCATAGAGAAACTCAATGTCTGGCACATAGGGAGACCTCAATAAATATTCAGTTAACAGATACATGAGTGAAGGCTGTGTTTTAGAGTAACAGTGGACATGTTAGTTTGAAATTGTGGAGATGGAGTTCAAAGGTGGTTCAGGTGGAGGGCATAAGTCATAGAGGTAACTGAGATCAAAGGATGCTCAAAACACTGATTCTCAAAGTGCGGTACCCTAGACCAGCAGCAACAGCAGCATCCAGAAACTTTTCAGAAATATAAATTCCTGGGTCTCACCCAAACGTACTGAATGAGAACATCCAACGAGAGGGTTCAGTATGCTGTGTTTTAGCAAACCCTCCGGTTCGTTCTCATGCACATTAAAGCTTGAGAAATACTGGCTTAAAGAGCAGATAATGATTTCAGATTATTTAGAGTGTAGGGTATGTGAAGAAGAATAAAAGGAAGTCTAAATGGGTTATAACATCAAGGATGCGATGGATAGCTTGGGCATTCCATTGATTCCAATCATAGGGCTGACGGGACAAACACTGCTATCTCTCTTCCTCTGCTGTTCTCAATACCCAAAGCACTTAATGTATCCCACATGGACACACCGTCGCCTCATCACAGAGGAACAAGGACAAAGCTGACTAGTGAGGGCCTGGAAACTTAGACTGGAGAGAGTAGAAGCTGCAGCTGAGAGGGGGCAAGGAGAGGCTCAGGGGACATCCTGTGAGTAATCGCGCTCGGGCATGATTCAGAGGTGGGGAGAGACTGAGTGAATTAAGAAATGGGCCTTGGATAGATAGAATACAAATATTATCCCAAATCCAGGAAGCTAAATGAGACATCAAAGAAGGAATGAGGAGAGATTGAAGCTCTGCAGAAATTGATAGAGACAGAGGGGCCAGGAGAAAAGGACTCTACTTGATATTAGAGGGACCTCAAATTGCGGAGACACAGTTTAGACACAGTGATTCTACACTCCAATGCCAGACCTGCCTCTGTCAATGACAGATCTGTCAATCAAACACACAAAGACTCCCTTAGTAATGACAATAAAGCACCCGTTACCTTCTTATTAAGTACATACAGAGTTTTGTCGTTTTTGTTGAATTCTGAATAATTTCTTTAATAAGTGCTAACATATGAGTCTTAATATTTAATTTTTTTACATTTATGAAAACAAATGTTTCTCAGCTCAGCAGATGGCCAAAATGAACACTTTCCAAAGAGCTTGGGAGGGAAGAAGAAGGAAAAAGTAAGGAAATGGTAGAGTGAAAAGAACTCAGCATTAAGTGATAGAAATACGAAATTGTAGCCCAGTTCTGCCACCACGTCTGTGATGCTTGGTGAGTTGCTTCCCTTCTCTCTAAGCTTCTGTGTCCTTATTCATTGCAGCATAGGTTCTTACCCTTCTTACCAAGCCTCAGTGTTAAATACAATAATCCTTGAGAAAGCTATTTTAAGGTTGCGAATGTCTAAGTATATTATTATTGAGAAAACTAGTCTGAAACCAACCTTATCCTTTGCTTCTCTCCTGACCATTAATCCTGAGTTTGCAAAAATTCATAACTTATACACATAGATACATACACTTTGAAATTATTTTCATTTCTTTTATAGTTGTTCCCTTTGATATATACAATTTTTTATAAAATCTTTTGACTGTCAGCATCATCAATATTATCAAATAAAAAAATTAATTTTCTGTGAACCTTGGAGAAATGTATAAATTCTTGCTGAAACTGCAGACTCTCAGTTATTTATTTTTTTCTTGTTTCTTTACAGGTCCTGTTCCTTTCTTATTTATCAATAAGTAAATAAAAAGGACAGACATTGTTATCTTTCTTATACACTATTCACCTTGGAAGAAGACACTGAGCTTTTGTTTCCTCATGTACAATATGAGCAAAGTGTTTATCATAATAAAAGCTAACATTTATTAGTGTCCATTGTAGTCATGTATTTAAATTTATTAAAATTGACTATTTTCCCAACTCATCAGATGGTTGAAACAGGCACTCTCCAAATAGCGTGTGTGGTGGGTCGATCATCCAGGTGCTTTATCTGAATTATTATGTTTGTTCTTCACAGCTCCCCTAAGTATTTCTCTGCTTCCACTTTTGATGAAGAGTTTAAAATTAGAGATGTTAAATGACTCACCCAGTTGTATGAGTCCAGAGCCTTTAGTCTTAACTACTATGCTATAGTCCGTAGAGAGAGAATTAATCTTGTCATGACTCTTGGACATCAGTTTGTCCATTAGTTACTTTCTATTACATGATACATGTTTTCTCCAGTGTACGGCATGCATACTTCCTAGTATTCAGTAGGCACTCAGTAAATGATATTGAAGAAATGTATTAAACACTTATAAGACAGTCTCTGGGTTCAAGGGCTATGATGAATCAGAAAATGAAAAATGTGTGCTCATTTCTATGATAGAGAAAAATTTTCTAGGAATACATTTAAAAATAACAAAAAAAAACTTGTTTATGAGAGGAAGGAAATCTTCCCATTCTTTTTACAATCCCTATCTTGGGAACTATCTAAATAAATAACATAGACTCAGTATTAGATCATTCAAGGTCAACAGAAATGACTTTTTCTCTATTCAATCAGGATAAATCTGAGTTTTGAGATATGGGTTAGAGTTAGCCAGGCAGGGAAAGGAGGTCCAAGAAGACACACAAAGGAATCGGTGCATTGGCAATTTCATGTAATAGTTAAGTTTGGGAAGTGCCAGAACAAAAGTGAAGAATGAGATTATAGTTGGGCAATTTCATGTAATAGTTAATTTTCAGAAGTGACTGGAACAAAAATGAAGAATGAGATTGTTGTTGGGAGCAAGATGTTACATGTCATTGGTAAAGAATTTTAAACATACTCTGGATATAAGACATTCCAGGGGAGGAGTGATGAACTCATGATTTGAATACTGGAAAGATCATTTTAGTGGCTGTGTAGAGAATGGGTGGAAGAAGGCTAGACTTGATATGTGGAGTATGAAAAGAAGGCTATAAAATGGTTCAGGTGAGAGATGATGAAGCTCAGACTGAAGACTGCAGCATGAATATGAATGGAGAGAAAGGGCAAGGGTGAAATATTTGAAAAAAAAATATATTTTTTAATAAAAGTCTCATCTCAGGCCCAGAGATAGAGAAGAAGGAAAATGGTCCACTAAATGCAAGCTATGTCCCCCAAGATGCTGATGAAGCATGGTTTAGAACCAGATGCCTTGGCATGTCTCCAATTTAAATTTTGTAGCTTTTCTTATTACCTTATTAATTGTTCCTATTCTTTCCTTGGCAGCATACGGCAACATGAATTTCAGACACTAAAATTCAAAATCCAGATGTGTGGAAGAAATATCACTAACCAGAGCTTCAGCAAGTATTAAACTCCTACTAAACATATTTAATTTAGAATTAATAAGGTGGTGGTATGGAAATTAAATCCCCCATGATTGTCAGGGAAGAGCACCTATTGAGGTATAAATATATGAAAGATAAATCTACTTGCAATGTAATTAATTCAAATCTGCAGAACCAATAAGTGTGTGACGACGTTCCTATTATTACATTACACTTGTGAGAAATGCTCAGGAATTTAATTAGCATTTACCCGTACAACTAAAGAAAATGAGATATTAAGCATGCTATCTAATTAACTAACTATAGATTGCTTGTTAAATAAATATTAAACGTATAAACACTCGAGACCAGGCTGAGTATGTGGCCCTAACTAGATATCCATTTACTCATGAGTTGTTTTCTCTTTTCTTTTTTAAATAGTAGTAATTTCAATAATTAAAAATACACAGAGGTTTCCAGTGGAGTTTGTAGGCTTGGTCCATATGATTATTTTCTTTTTTAGCTCAATTAGACCTTTGCCCTTACCTCTCCCTCCAAAGTTAGGCTAGAGTTAGAATTATGAAATCACATGCATTACCCAAGCAAATTGTCACAATACTTTGGCGGTTATCTTGGAGTGTTAAAATCCCCATTTTGTAGATGTGGCCACAGAAAAGTAGATATGGTAATTTGACACACATCATACAGCAAGAAAATGTTATATGCTTTATTATTACACCATTGCTGAATAGCCTCTTTCCTTACAAAGCAGCTGTAATGATCTTGATGTAAATCAAACATTACTCCTCTATTTAAAATTCCTCAAGGACCTTGTATATCATGAAGAGTAAATGCTTTAATTTTTAAGGCTCTACATGATGGACCTTCCCTTCAACCTTAGATCCGTCACGTGTCTGACCTTGACTCCTACAGCTCTTCCTTGTTTTTGATTTACTCTTGACATGGTGATTTAGCTATTCCTGGACTATTCTAGGCAAGCTGTAGCATCAGGGCATCTGCACATACTGTTTTTTTTATTCCCTCGGTTAACTTACCAATGAGGAGTTATCTACTCTGTAAAAGAGGGATCTCTTTCCCACCATTTCAGTAACCTTGACTTGCTTTCTTTTTCTCTTATCATAACACATACTACACATTTTACATGTTGCCTTGTTCCTTGTGTGCCACCCCCTATTCAAATGTAAAGTCTGCAAGAGCAGGGATGTACTTTGTTCATTACTATATCCCCAGCTCATGAACAATGGTGCCTGGCACACGGTAGGCACTCACTAAATATTCAATGAACAAGTAAAAGAATGTTCTGTTAATAATAGCATCTATGCCACACTAGAGGTTTCCAATTGGCCACAGTAATCCCAGTTTGTACATTTTTCAAAGTTCGTCTTGATCAGTGTAACATAATTCGTGGTTAGAACTGGATCTTGCTCTTTGCTTAAATTTTTTATTGAATCATAGCCCCTCAGGCACATTAACAGTAAAATATATCTTTCTTGAATCGAGTTTACTGTGCATTCTCTCCAAATATTACTACGTATATATCTATCACCTAACTGGTTTTTGAAATTTTTATTACTTACTTTCTCCACTTCGAGAGAGTTGAAATTTAACCAAATTAATTAAAATATCATATGAGATTATTTAAAAAGGAATTCTATGAGTCAAGGGATTATTTCTCTATATATCACTGTTTCAACTCTGGAAATTCATGATCATCCTTTTACGATAGACCACAGGGTTTTTCTGGTTAAAACGGGAAATGGTAATGTGTTATCCCTAAGATGACTTCCGGGGACCTGTGTTAGCTCTATGAATGTTTCTAGAGGATTGTCTAATATGTTTATTTTAATCCATTATCTTATTAATATTTTTTCTGTTCTGTAAAATGGACGTGATTGACCCTCTAGGAAAAAGAATGACAGTGTCTATAAAAATGCAAATTTAGGGATTCTTTTTGTATCTCATCTCTTTGACAAACATCTTTTAATAAGGGTGTACAGCAGCAGGGTAGTGTAGAGGGCTGAAAAGAGGATATTCGAGATGTTAAGGAGATTAAACCAGTGTTAGAAAAGGAATTTCTGAACTAACCAGATGAAGAGAGAACATAAATGGGAATAACAGCTGTTCCCAAACATCTGAAAAACTACCTTGATTAAGAAAATTGTTTGTTTATTTTTGTTTTTCTCTTTATCCCAAAAGGACAGAACATGTACCAATAAGAACTGAGATAGTATACTAAGAGTCTACCTTGGCATAAGCATGTACATCTGGACATAACTCTTGAAATATAAAAATAAACTAATGCTACTTAGAACGTAGAGAGAGACAAGAAAAACAAAAGGAACACCCACAGGTACACCACCTAGTGAAGACATAGAAAAACACAAGGGGCCAGGTGCGGTGGCTCACGCCTGTAATCCTAGCACTCTGGGAGGCCAAGGCAGGTGGATCGTTTGAGCTCAGGAGTTCAAGACCAGCCTGAGCAAGAGCGAGACCCCGTCTCTACTAAAAAAATAGAAAGAAATTAGCTGGACAACTAAAAATATATATATAGAAAAAATTAGCCGGGCATGGTGGCGCATGCCTGTAGTCCCAGCTACTCGGGAGGCTGAGGTAGAAGGATTGCTTGAGCCCAGGAGTTTGAGGTTGTTGTGAGCTAGGCTGACCCCTCGGCACTCTAGCCTGGGCAACAGAGTGAGACACTGTCTCAAAAAAACAAACAAACAAACAAAAAACAAACAAAAAAACACATGGATGGAAATATAATAAGAATTCATAATCATATTGCAAAGTGAACTATGGGTGATCAAGGTAGACTATAAATATAAAATTCTTTCTAGGAAATGATAACAAGAAGAGCCACAGGCAGATGAAATGGGAGATGAAGCAAAGTTTAGTGAACTTCACATACCTGGAGGGTATTCAAATGAAAATTGGATGATATTTCCTTGTGATACTGTGAAGGTTATTTGAACCAACACAAGATTCAGTCCTTGCAAAGTCCTAGTGAGTCCTGGTGTTCAGCGAGAATACAATTACAATTTATTTCTCCTCAAGAAATGGTGAATGCCTGAAATTTACTCTCAAATAGTTTAGCAAATAAAATGAGTATGAATATAAATATACACATAGAGAGAGGAGTTAGGGATAGAGTGATAATATGACAAAATATATTTGGCATATCTAGGTGAAAGGTGTGTAGCTATTCATTATACTATTCTTTCAGCTTTTCTCTAGTAAAGGTTTTCTTATAACTTTTTCAAAATACATAATGACTAAAAAAGTAGGTGTTTAAGGGTGGCCCTCCTAAATAAAGGCAACAAGGAAGGAAATGTGTGGATATGGAAATGTGTGGATATTGAGCATTTGTTAATTCTCCCCAAAACATGGGGAAAAACTTTAATAAAAAGGGAGAAATCCTCCTCATGCTAAATTTTTAACAATGTCATCTAGTGAACATTCCATCACCCTTGACCACTACCACCACTACCCCAGTACCATCATCACACACACACACATTCCCAAAGAGAGCATCCTGGGCTTTCCATCACTCTCTTTGGAGTGACAATCCCACCCCACCAATACACAGATTCCTTGTGAAATTGGGGTGGCGTATTTTGTTCAGAGTAATGACATACAAGATAGAGTTACTGAAGTCCAAGAGGGAAGGTTCTTTCATTTCTTTTAAGTGCTCTGACCCCTTAATTTCTCCAGTTTGGACCAGCTAATACCTGTGCCATTGACTTAATCGAGGAGTGTATGTGGCACTGGAATTATTGGCAGTGTTCCTCATTTTGTTTTTTGTTTTGGTGTGACCCCCTTCCCCCAACATGGATGAATCATGTACTACATAAGTCTTAGTTGTGGTGACAAATGCTTGAAATCCATGCTCTCATTTAATTATGGCATTCAATCTCAAGAACGTGCATGCTGGTTAGTTATTATTATTACCATTTTGATGAGTACACATCAAGCCAAATATACCAAACATCTTGCTCAAGATTAAGTATTTAGTAACTGTTGGAAGAATTCAAACTCCTGCCTGTTTGTGCTTGTAATTGTTGGCTTCCGTTTATGTGGCTTTTCTTGATCCCTTCAGGAATAATTAATTAATAATTAATAATTCTATCCTTATAGATGCTTTATTTCCTTTGTGCATATCTGTCTTAGCTATGAATTGTCATGTGAGTCACCTACGAGACTGAGAGTTTTATCAGATTACTTGTTCACCACTATATATCCAGTACCTAATGAGATGTCTGAAACAGAGAATACAGTGAGCAGTAAATCCTTATTGTATTTATTTGCAAGAATTACATAAAAGAGATATATAGAGCTAAAATGTTTAGAGATGACACAAAAGTGATGGATCTTCCCTTGCTGTGGGGCAATTGGGGAAAGATTTTCAAAGCAGGTGGCATTGGAAATGAGCCTTGAAGAATGGATAATGATAATCACAACAACTATTCGTAATGCTCAGGAAGGTGGAAAAGGTGGGTAGATGAAACTGAGGTAGGCTGCATGTACAAGGACATTCCAGTGCCCTTCTAAACCAATAAACAAACCGTATTATTCACACGATGCTGAATTTACCAAAATATGTATCAGTTCACTTCAAATTTTTGCAAGTTAGTGTTTATAAAGTTAAATGCTGAAAATCAGAAAGCTGTCAGGAGTGAGAAAGAGAAACAGTGGCATCTCTCCTGACCCAGCCTAAACTAGAACACACAGATGGGAGAAAGGACATGCCGATTGTTGGCTCGACTGGTGTGCGGTGAACCAGAGAGGGTGATCTGGTGTGACAGCCGGGAATGTGTCAGAGGGGATTAGGGATGGAGGTCAAAGGTGGCCGCAGAGTGCCCCACCAGCTGACAGTTTCAGAGCGAAGGTCTCCAGCAGGCAGCCCCACGAGATGCCCAAAAGACAGTGGGCTCCGCAGCCTCGCCTGTGACTGCGGCAGCAGATGGGGAGGCCCTGGCAGCCAATTCCCAAAAGTGCTTAGTGTGTTTGCCTGAGGGCATAAGCACATTTATATCAGAGGCTTTTTTTTTTGAAGGAAGGAGGGCTATCAGGTGGTCTGAATTAACTAGACCTATTTACACTTCCAAACTATGAAGCAAGGCTTCTCATGGGAAAATCTAGTGTCTTTCGTTTGCATTTTTAAAAGTTATTGATAGTTTCGAATTCTGATCATCTCATCTTCTACAACCTAAGCTGCTTATAAGAAAAAAAAATGTTGGTGGAGGAGGAGATGGAATTGGCAAAGTCTGAGGACAGCAAATGGTGAGTACTTAGATTTGAATGCTATCGCAGCAACCTGTCTACATTTGGCTACTTTTCAACGATTTATCTTCATCAACTTCCTGTTTGCACTGAGATGGAAATGCCTCCTTCCTTCCCTCCAGCATCCATAGGCACCGTGATTCCCTCCTCCTCACTCAGATGCTCCAGACTTTAGGAAAATATTCCTTTCCACGTTAATGTTTATGCTTGGTGGGCTTCTTTTTAATTTTAGGGAGGGGCGAGCATTCCCCAAAGTGACAAAGTAAAGCCACCGCCATGACAAAACAGAAGTAGAAGGGAGCATGTCTCCTCACACAGGATGCCTTCACCCTGGAACAGACTGCGTGGCGCTTGAACCTCACACAGATTCTAAATTACTGGTGCGTGCACAGACAAAATGTCAGGGTCTGCCCTTCCTCTTCAATTCGGTTTCCTTACAGTAGCAACCATTTCTGAAGATTTTTGTGTCGATGGTTTGTGTTTTCTTAGAATGCATATTTTTTGGTTGGTTTGTTTTGCTGCTTTGCAACAAGGAAGGAAGAAAAAGCAAACACTCAATCTGGTAATTAACTATTGAACGCCTATTAATTGTTAAGCATTATGTAAATGTTATCTAATTTGTCTGACTTCAGTCTTCAGTACTGGAACACAGATGATTTGTGTACAATGTTTCAGGGGATTCACTAATTATAAAATAGAGTATAGAACACTTATGAGTTTGCAAAGAACCTCTCTCTCTATATATGTAACATATATGTATATATTTTAAAATTTTCCAAGTATATATAACTTTACAAATTTATGTGGGGCGTGTTTTCCGCCCTTGATTTGCCAGGTATTTGGCTTAATGATCATCTGGTTTAAGGGTTAAAATGGACTATAGAGATTTTCCTTCAAGCAATTACTTTTATAGAGAAAAAATATGTGGTGCATTATCAACAGGGTTCTAGTGTCAACTTAGTCCCTAACTCACTGTGTAGCCTTAGACAGATTCCTTGATCCGTCTGGGCTGCATGTTCATCATTTATCAAATAAGTAGAAATGATGTCATCGAATTCAAGATCCCTTCATGAACCAATGGCCTCAAATTCAAAGTCCCAAAATCTCAAGTCATGAATTTTTTTGTTTATTGTGAGATGTAGCTAGAGTCTAAAAGAACGATCGCAACTATAGCATTTGTGGAAGTGAGAAAACAAAGGCAAGAAATAGCGAAGGGGAACTAACCTGCATGAGCACTTAACGTTTGATTAATGTGCCATGTGCTTGCATCATTAATATTCTTTTCTGAATCTCAATGTCTTGCTTTTAATATAGGATACTGAAATTTATGGAATTTAGGTTAATAATCACACACAGAATTTGTAGGTAACTGGGATTCAAATGCCCATGTTAGTGATCCCGTAACAATCATCATGTGATTATTAATCTTTGCCATTCTCACAGTCATTGGAAAAGTACTTGAGATACTATGTTAGTGAGAATTGGCCTCTGTTTAATAGTTAGCAGAGCTGAAAAAGAATCATTTTATCAATATTTGTTTATACGTGCCTTTTATTATTGGACCAAGACAGAAACAATTCAATGATAATTCAGATAAAATAGTAATTACTTTTGGAAAAATGAATATAAGTGGGTAATGGGTTTGGGGAAAAACAAAAAAACAAAACACAAATGGAAAGAAGGGATTCCAAAGGACAGAAAATATTGCCTTATGCCTTGGCTGTGGAGTAACTATTTCTATGAATTCTCTAGCCCTGTGGAGACGGTTACAGAGTTTTTCTCTCACTTTGGCGTCTTCTTTCTCATTCTGCCAAACTCTAACATAGTAATTAAGCCCACAGAGCCCTTCAGTGTGTTGCCTATGCGCCCCTTCCGATTGAGGGTAGAGCGCTCTGCATACCTGGGAGCTAGTGGTTCATAACTCAAGGAAACATGTCTCTGCTGTGTTGCCTTGTGATGAACACAGACAGGAGTCTCCCTTTCTTTTTTTATGTTTGCTGGCACAATAATAAACCCTGGCGTATAATGGATTATGTTACATATATCAAATTATGAAATGCACAATTCTTTTTAAATTTCTCTAAAGAATACCCTCTTATTTTTTATGCATTCTAGGGCTCCACTAGATATATTATAAAATTTATCATTTGAAATTCAAATGGTTATCATCATAAAGCTGCTGACTTGTAAAAACAGGAAATCTAGCATATTATCAGAATCTGAAAGCAATGCATGATTTGCTGAACTTTTGATAATTTTAATATGTTACTAAATTAGCTTTGTAGTTTTACAAATATGCTTTTAAAATGTTCAAATGGTTACAGCGATGAATAACACGTTTTTCTGGTCTTTTTCCCTACTCGGGAAATAAATTTCAGCTGACAAGCAAGTTTGAGACATACAGCCCCTCACCAACGAACAATAAAATTCAATTATTTAAATTTTTGCAAGGTCCACTGGAAAACTAACTTATACTCTTATTTTCAAATATGGCTGTTACTGTTTTTCAATATTCAAAACTTTCTATTGAAAATCTAAATTTTATGTAAAATAGTTCAGATTGGTAGAATTTTGCAGGATCTCATTGTAACAATTAGAAATTGAAATTGGAAAAAGACCCAGGATTCCAATGCAAACTGAGATAGAAATGCATGTCAAAGACTACTTAATATTTCGCTGACATCTGCACCATCCATTGATTCTACTTATGTAAATATAGATCAACTGGATCACCATACAAAACTGAGTTGAATCTGTTTGTTCCCTCTCATCTAAATGTGTAAGCATTTTGCTAGGTTAAGGTTTCACTTTTAAATGTAGATGACTCAAGATTTCAGATTGACTAACTTCCCCTTCACCCCAACTTAAATTTTCCCCAGCTTTTCATAGAAACAATGGGCGAATTCAGCATATCAAGATTAGGAACTACTATTTTTCTCTTTGTCTACAGACTTGCATTTACTGGGTAACTGCTAATATCCGCATCATGGAACAGATATCTCCTCCCTGTATATTGTAATTGATGCATATCTTTTCTCACTGATATTATTATCCAAGACAAACCTCTACAAAGCATTCCTTTGGGCAAAAAACATTTTTAACAGGTAGAGGTACTTTGATACTCACCATGACCCCTTAGTGCACTAGTATTTGGCAACCATAAAGAGTGAATACATTTCTAATCCCATGTTTATCATTTTGATGCATCTAATAATAATATGCAAGTGAACAAGGAAGAAACATTTCTCTAAATTAAGTAGAAGGTTATATTACATCAGCTGGACAAAAAATGTCATAGTCAAAGGCAAGGGCTATTTAATATATTATTTAACATAATGGAATATTAGATTTATTTAAATAAGTTCAAAAAATTGGTGACGCAGCCCTTGACACAAATGGCAGAAGTTGATAAGGCCTTTACATCCACTTTCTTACTTAACTCTCTAAAAGTCTGTGAGGTAAGCAAGAAACCATTATTTAACTACATTATTCAGTTGGAAAGATTTAGTCCAGGAACTTCCTCAAACTCACATTTAGCAAATAAAAGCAGAGGATGCCCATTTAAAATTTGAATTTTAGATAAACAATACATAATAATTTCGTGTAAACATGCCCTGCACCATATTGGTATGTTGTTATAACTAAAACAAACAAAAATGTCCAATATTTATCTGAAATTCAGATCTAACTCGGATTCCTGTATTCCATCGGGCAGCCCCACACAGAGTTAAAGTACAGTTACAGGATTCAAAAGCGTATCTTTTGCTTTCATTTGCTTTAATACCAAGATCCAATCCACTGTCTCCTCAAAATGTACCTTGATGAGAAACTTGAGCATGAGACAGAAAGCAGTATTGTTTAGTGATTGAGATTATGGCCTGCGAGTCCGACTACTTGCCAAGTCTGCACTCTCCTGATTTCACATTGTGTGCCATTGGCAAGTTATTTAGCTCCTCTAAGTCTTAGATGTTTCATATATAAAATAGACATAAAGACAATACTCAGTACAGATTATCTCTTACAATCCTTACAACAACCCTCAAGGCAAAGTATCTGATACATAATGAACACTCACGATTATTGCTACCTGTGTCTTTATGGAGCAAGGATTATGCTTTTTCTGAAACTCCTCCATTAAATTCACTCTGAACACTTTATTTATTGACTTATGTCTTTCTTTCTTTTTCATTGTTTCTCTCCTTCTCTTTCTCCCTTCCATCCCTCTCCCTCTCTCTTTCCTTTCACTTTATGATCCATTTCTCCTGGTTTCATTCTTTTTTATTACTTTCTTTATTCTGATTTCATTCTTTCTGTTTATTATCAATGTTACTCATAATAGCCAGATGCATACAATGAACAGGGTTCAGTGTTTGGGTTCAGAAAACAAACAAACAGTTTTTATGTCCTAAGTCCACTACTGATTATCTATGCCTGTGAGATATTTATCTAAGTCCTCACACCCATTTTGCAGACTGAAAAACTATACATGTTATCTTGAAGAGCTGATGTGAGGACTGAAGTTTAAGTATTCTGGACGTGGTGAGTGCTCAATAAATAGTGGATATTTACCAGTCCAAGAGAAGAGAAGTCCACTTTAAATGTCCTTGGCATCATAGCCCTTCCACTAAATGTTCTCAAGCTTCTCCACTAACACCAGTCAATCACAAGCTTTGGTAGATAGGTATTAAACAATGTATCACAAGAATCAAACACACAAAAGTGACTCACAAATGCCAGTTCTAACCCTATACACTCATTCCAAACCCAGATACTTTCTAAATCCATACCTAGCACCATTTGCATGAGATTACTTCCCCCTCAAAGGGTTCACTTGTCTATCAAGCAGGAGAAATGGCTCACATTTACAGCGTGTCGGCAACAGATTGTGTTTTCAGTAAGCAGAGGCAAACCACAGACTATGTGTGCAGTAGAAGCCTAAGGTGTGGTGGTGACAACAATCACTCCTGCAGTCGCATTTGGAGGGAAAAGCACTTGTCAAGATCGAAACGCTAATCAGAGCTTGCTGGAAAAGTTAGTTGCTCCTAGATGCAGTCGAAGCAGCAGGTTGTTTGAAGCAGCTGTACTGTAAATCTTAACTGGATTGTCTGTGCAGGAGGGATCAGAAAACGGTCAGAAATAAAACCGTGGAAGTAAATGTTGCATAAATATGAGAATTACCACAATTAGTCCTAGAGAGCCCTAAATATACAGAAGGCATATAGGTGTGATGGAAAGAATTAACAAGGAGCCAAGCTGAACGGAGTTCAAATCTCAATGGTGGTTTTGCCTCTATGAGTCTCAGTAATTTCCGTAAAATGGGGATCTTAATGTCTATAACAAATATTTATAAGAAAATGGGATAATGGATGTGTATTAAAGATTTATCACTGCATTAAAGTTCTGCCAATATTAGTAGCTTAAAGTGACAGACATTTCTTAGCTCACATAATTTTTGAGGATCTGAACTTGAGGAGTGGCGTAGCTGTGCTCTCACTTAGGATCTTTCACGCGGTTAGAGTTAAGCTGTCCATGAGGGCTGCAGTCATCTGAAGCTAGAACCTAGGGCTACAGAATCTGGTTCCAAGCTCAGTCATGTGATTTTTGGCAAGAGACTATCTCCTTGCCGACTGCTGGAAGGAGGCCTGAGTTTCTCATCACGTTGGCTTCTACATAAAGCTACTCACAACAGGACAATTGGATTATCCCAGAATCAGCAATTCAAGAGAGAAAGAAAGATCCAGGTGAAAGAAAATGAATGCATGGAACACTCTAGACAGAAGCAAGAGTCTTTATTTAACCGAATCTCAACAATCACTTCTGCCACATTTTATTCATTACAGGTATTGTTAAGGTTCCCATTTAAGAAGAAGAGATATACAACAGCATGGAGATAGAAATTATCAATCCATTTTGGAAACTGCCAACCATAACATGATGCACATAATACATAAGGTATGTTCAATAAATACCAGTAGAGATCTATGTACTTTAACAATGATTTTCAACAGTTTTGTTTTAATATGTAAAATAGTTATGTTTTTTAGCATTTTTTGAGTTTATGTAAGTTTTTGATGTGAAGCTAAAAATTTATAGTAGGCGACTAATGAATATTCCTTTCCTTCATCTTTTGCCTCTTAAATTTCAATGATCTTTGATCCTGAAATATTTTTACTTATATAATGCATTCTTAGGAATTTGCAGTAATCCCTCCAATAACATTAATGAATCCACTTTTTGTCCACATCCAAAGAAAAGATAAACAGCATTTATATCTTAAATGATTGTAAAAAAAAAATAAATGCTATTCTAATGCACACGTTTGAAAATGGAAAGAAAGAAGATTATCCCAACAATAATAATTTGATATTTATTGCTTATTTTTATCTACAAATAAATCCTCGCTTCGTAACATAGGTTCCTTTCATCCATGCAAACAGTGTTGTTTATTTCAAACTGCAATTTTAAGATACAGATCTGTGTGAATGGATCTATCCAATATGTTTCCCTTTGTGGCAGAGCTGTGGGTGTGGAAAAGAGCTTCCCTACATGCTGGTGAAGAAGACTTTGATGGCGTGACCTTGCCAATACACCTACTTCCTCACATGCCTGGTGTTCTTTATTTCAAGGAAATAACCATTTTTCTGAGTCACTCAAACCAGTGCATGCTTAACTAGAACTACTCTCCCTTTTTCATTCCTGACAACTAATCGATTACCAAGTTCTGCTGACTTTACTTTCCACGTATTACCTAAACCCATCACTTTCTCTTCCCTTCTGTGCTACTTCAACAGGAAGGAAATAATGGTGGTGTGAACTATACGGAAAATTCTCTAATGATTTCCTCTTTCTCTAACTCACTCATCTTCAACCCATTCTCAGAGAGCAGCCATTAGACCATTTTATGATACTAGTCGGATAAAATCTGTAAGTTAGTTAAAAAAATTTGGCCCACATCAAATCAAGCTCCTTAGTATGACTTGAAAAACATTACAAAATCTGTTCCTAGACTATCTCTCCAGCTTCATATTTTACTCTTCTAAAATGAACACACACGCACACACACATGCACACACACCACTGACTCTTTATGCTACAGCAAAAGTAAACTGCTTTTAGTTGCTAAATTCACCTTGTTGCCGATTCCTTGTTTGCATGTCTTGTTTAGTTTGACTAGACTGTCATTCCTTCATTTTTCCTCTGGTAAACTTGTATTCTTGCTTCAAAATCCCATTTTGATATTTCTATTAAGCATTCTATAACTGCTTCTCCAAGTCTAAGAGAGTGAATACTGCTAATTACACATCTTGTAAACATTATATTACTTTCTTCTAAGCCTCTTCAATGGTGGTGAATCAGCTCTAAATCAATCTTTCATACCAAAAGATAAACATCTTGGGGTCAATAGTGTATTTAGCCTGACATGAATATTTCAATATAGTAGATGGCTAATTGTAGTATAAGTGTGAAAATGAACCATGGGATATTTACATATATTATATGTATATATATGTTTTATATGTTATATTTAAAAATTTATATTTTGTTTAGAGACCTCAAAGAAAATTAATGAAATACTTAAAACTGTGAGGTGTACATGTACATTTATTTGTGTGTGTGTGCGTGTATGAGTGGGTGTGTGCGATGTGGTCAGGAAGGAGTTGGCGGCCACATGCAAGCCATATTTAACAGGATTACTATTTTTTATAATAAAGGGTAATGACTAATATAAAGCATGATTTATATTATCTAAAAAAGTTTGAAACATCTGAACATGAGGAAATTGTTTCCTTTTGGAGAATTTATTTGGTTTCAAATATCATTTGTGAGAGAAACTGAAAAGGAAAACTAAAATCACTTCAATGGATGCCTATTACAATGGTTTCCAAGAATTTTCATGGTGATCATAAGAGATACTTCCTTGGAATGCTTATTTTATGGATTTTAAATATCAGTTATCCGTATGATACATATATTGAAGACCACAAATAATTCTGGTGCACTCCAGTGCATACTGATGACTTGTCTACAGAGAACTAGTCAATATCAATAATATCTATACATACATCTCTAAATATAGCCATATCTATATTTGTAACTTAATCTATATATTGATATAATTTCAGTCTTAGCATTTATATCTTTTTCATCCATGAATCAATAGACATACAGCCTTCTAAACCAAACGGCTGGAAAGTAACCCAGTCCTGTCGTATGGATGGGAAAATTTATTTTGCAGGGATGGTGGCCTAAGAACTATGTCCTTTTATGCCATCAAGCCATTTGGCTGCACATCCATCCATAAACTGCTTTTCAAACGCTGTCTCCTCCCTGTCTCCCTTCCTGAGGAGACTTTCATGCTGATCAAAATCTACCCAAAGACCTCAGCTCCTCTTACCCTGCAGGAGTTCTCGTATTTGGCCAACTGCTGAAATTAATTTGCCTTTGCTTAAACCTCCAGGGGAGATGTCATACAGTGAGTCACTTTTCCTGATGTCTGAGATTTTTCCAAATGTGTGACACTGATTCAATATTTCTGAAAATGAAACATGTCTTTTGGCCGTAGTTTGTAGTAAGTTTGAGCTGTTTCATTTTTTGTCATGAGGTGCCCTTGGGTTCCTTCAGGTTCAAGAATCACTTTGAAACTGATGGGTCATTTTTTTTTTTTTATTTAATAGACGCTGGGCTCCTAATATGTTTATTGAATGATGCTAGAATGGGCAATAAAAAATAAGATGTGCTCCATGAACTAAAAAAGCGTATAAGGTCCTGTGGGTAGAATAAGTTATTTACTAGTACTATAAGGCTTATTAACATATGAACTTAGTATATAATGGGCAGTTGATAACTGTAGAATAAATTAATGAATTACTGCAATAGAACAGCTATTGTAGTACTACAGAAAGCTAGAGGAAAGTTTACTAATTTTAATGTTGTGGGACAGAAAATAACACTCTTTTCCACTTCTCTAAATGTTGACATTTGACTTACCTTCAAAGCCCATGGTAATCATAAATGTAGGAATAAAAAATCAAAGTGAGATTTAGGCCAAGGAGATGGACTAGAAGCAGCCTGCACATGCTACTGCCAAGGAGAGAATTGAAAGTTGCAAATGGATGCCCACCTATGGATGGATCCTCCTGGAGAGAACATTGTGAATCTTCAGAGAAGTGACAGAAGACACTCAGAGTGAAGGAGATGGACAGGGAGATCCACTCACCAAGATTGAAAGGTACTGTGGCTTGGGAGGATATGAAGTAAGAAAGATATATATGCTCCACATTTTGTACAGTTTTGAGGGCCATCATAAAGAGCTTAGATTTTACTTTAATATAAGGAGAAATTATGGAAGAGAAAATCGTGGTCTGATTTAAGTTTCAAAATGATGGCAATGGCTTCTGAGCAAAGAAGAAATTAAAGGCAGGCAAAGGTGGAGGCAGGAGATGATTGCTTTAATACTGGTAGGCAAGGAAGATGGGTTGAAGGAGATACACTGACAGCTGTGGGAATGAAAATGATTACTGTAGAATAGTACTGATTGATAGAACTTTCTGTGACGATGGAAATGTTCTGTATCTGAGCACTTGAAATATAACCAGCATGCCTGTGGAACTCGCTGTTTTAAATTTCATTTGATTTTAATTAATTTAAATTTAAATAACCACATACAGCTACTGGTTTTCCCATTGAACCGTACAGCTCTAGAAAGGGACAGATTGGAGTCAAAGGGATAGTGTCCCGACCCGCGGAACCAGTTATTCGTGGGTACCTGGGAGGAGGGAGTGGGAAATGGGAAAGGCAAGACACAAGAAATGGAGACAAGACGGAAGTCTGATCAAGTCTCGTTTAATGGCAGTAGGGCAGAGGCTTAAATAGGGCAGAAGGAGGAAGTAGTTAGGCGGTACTTTCCAAGGCGGGAGTTACCATGGAGATTTACACGCGGGGGCCACCCAAGGGTTACGTCACACTGGATAAATGGAAACTTATAAGCTCTTTTCGCGGGCTTTTGCAAATGCGCAGGCTTGGTTGGCCACTTTAGGTAATGGCAGATCCACATGGCTCGCAGCCATCCTGAACAAGCGGTTGCCGGGCCTCATGGCTCCCGACAGAATAGACCTTCACAAGTCCGTGTTCTTAACCACAGCCCTGTAGTGCATCATTTAAAAGATGAAAAAGAGTAATTTTTGAGCTACTCCTTTTATAACTCTTCCTGGGTTTCCTGCTCCACTTCAGACGCAGAGGAGCCTATCAGGAAAAAAGGGAGGGCAAACAAAGCCACTCAACACTTTCCCGCCGTTGATGTTTCGGAGCAGTCGATGCTGCCTTGCAACTCTCCTCTTGATCGTAGCATGTGTTATAGAGTAAGAAGGAGAAATACATTTGCTTTCTAGAAACACTTAGCTGTCCTGGTAATGTGTTTAGTACCAAAGACCTGCTTTAAATTGTGTAAAGGTTGTATTTAAAACTGTCTCTTTCCAGTTGATTGTTAATTTACGGCATCATTATATGTGAGGACAAATAGCTTCTCTGGGATGGCAGAAATGCAATTAGATTGTCACAGACTGTCAGTGGCTGTATTTGGGTGTGATTTTTAATGCACTCTTTATATAAGCATCTACTGCTAATAATACTAATAATAGAAACAGAACTTGCTCTTTTCTTTAAAGGAAGGGGGGGTAATTATGAAGAAGTTGCAGCAAAGAAGGTACAGTAAATATCAGGGCCTTCAAGATTCTCCTTACTTACTGCCTGCATCAAATAAGAGCCCAGCAAATATTTTAAGTGGAAAAAAAAAAAACGAATAACAAAATAAAGGACTTTTAAAAAATAAAACTCCAGAATGAATATATTCAAATTGTGTTCTTTTCTTCAAATAATCTCATTGGTCAATACATACTTATTTCAATATTTCTCTCAAAATATGTTTGAAACTTTTTCTGGAAAATTTCTATCTTCCTCTAGATGGTTATTTAAGGATGGACACAGTTAATTACCCAAGGTAGGTTCTTAGGGGCTCTGGAAACTTAGAACATTGGTACTGAATGACCAGCGAACATCCACATGGTTCGAACCTCTCCCCTGTATAGGTGAACAAATCACATGTGATAGGAATTTGTACAACTGCCTTTAAAGCCCATGACCTATTCTAAAAACCACCCTCTCTGATGATGAGTAATTAACTACATACTCTTTGGAAAGAGCAAACACTCAGCTGCATCATGTGGGTGAATAATGTGAGTTTTGATCAACTTGGGGGATGCCTTTCTTTGCTGAAAAATGCAGTGTGACTATAAACACATAAAACAAACTCATAAACTGGAATGAAAAAAGATTTCTCAATGTTCTCTGAGACTAGGCAGGTATGATGGACTAAATAAACACTGTTTGAAGGGAATCACTGTTAAAGCAGAAAAAAAAATCTTTTATTTTGTTTTCTGAAGACTAATCATATTGACACAACGGAAACATCCTGGGGGCTCTTGGCAGCAACGAGCAATGTCTGAGAGTTGTTCTGAAGAGAGACAGACCTAAGGAAGTCCAAGTCCTTTCAGCTATTCACTTTCTAGCAGTGTTCAGGAAAACCCCTAACTCACCAGTTCAGAAGAGCTTTTGGTGATATTAATTGACAATCAATAGTATTCATCTTATTGATTTCTTTTATAGACTCTTTGATGTTGCTTAAAAAAATCTTTGACATTGAAGGAAAAGGAGGTTGACAAATACATAAGTTAGTTTCAATCATTTTCGAGCCTAAATTCTTTCCCAGGAAAAGGGAGAAATTGATGTTTCAAACATCACTGTTTGAGCTTGGCCTGTTTTCACGATAACTTATTTCCTGAATACCTGCTGAGTCACTGTGATGAGTCAGGAACTGAGCCAGAGGTTGGCATGGCAGCAGTAAATGAGAGACATGTGGTCCCTGTCCACGTGTAGATGCATTGCCTGTAAGAGGAGATTCCATGTCATTCCCAGCACTGTCTTCAGGAAAATATCAGATTCATTCTGCACTAAAAGCTTCTATTGCCCATAAATAGTTCGGTATTTATCAAGCACTCAAGACTCATGTACTGAAGTCTACCCACACAGCTAACAGTAGTCAGGTGACACCGATTACCAAGAGTCCCATCCTTCTCTTTGGACATGGCTCATGTCCAAATCCTCTATCTCTGGTGACTATCTTCTTTCCTGAGTGCTAAACTTAGATATCCAGTAGGAAGTTGAACATAAAATAGTTATCTCAAAATCACGATTTCTAAAACAGTATTTGATTTCTATTCTCCAAGAATCTTCTCTCAATCTTCACCCAATGGATGCTACTACCCCTTAATTAATCGCTGAAGTCATAATACCTGAGAGTTACAGTGATTCCTTTCTTTCTTTACCTCCTCACATCCAATTCCTCATATGTTTATTCCAGCCATTGAAATTATCCACTCTTCTCCACTATCATTGCCATCTCCCCGGTCCAAGCTGCCACCGCCACCAACCTGGAGCGCTATAATAGTCACCTAATTGGTCTTTCTCTCCTACTCTTGCCTGGCTATAAATCATACAACAGATAGTAGATAGAAGGATGTTAATAAAATCAATCTTTCATTAAAATAATTTAATCACTTTCTATTGTATTTGTTTGAACTTTAAAAGTTCAAACTCCAACCCATGACCGAAATGATTGTCTATCAGCTGGTCATCAAATGCACAAAACATTTTCTCATCTCAGTTAATTTGTGGGTGCCCTCACGGTAACACTCTTCCCAGGCTTCCCATTTGGTTGGCTGGCTTCTTTACAACTTGCAAATCTCCTCAGTAAAGTCTTAATCGACAAACCCAATTACAAATATAAAGTCTCGCTCATTACTCTATTTCATCCCCTGTTTATTTCCTTCTTTTTACACTTCTCACTCTTGAAAATTATTTTATTTATTTGGATATCTCTTTGAATGTAAATTTCACAAGGATAAGAACATGATATATTTTGAGTTTGCTATATTTTCAGAAGCTAGAGGGTGACCAGGCACATAAGAGATGCACATTAAATATTTATTGAAGAAATAAATGAAGAAATCTTTGGCCATGAAGACCATGTTAGGATCACTGTTCACCACTGAGATATGTCATTATGACTTAGAGACCTTCTCACTTCTCTTCCCAGTGAGATTCCACAAGGAGTCAGCCCTTACATAGACCTATTACAGAAATAGGTCTACTGCTGCTAAGCTTAGACACAACATACATTCCAAATATAGCGCCCTATGTTTAACGATTTCACAATAGCTCTCCAGAGGATGCTTAAAGACTTTCACTCAAATAAGTCACCTCACAAATTAATTTGCTAGTTTTAAATCTTTATTAATGCAAATTGACTGGTACTGTAAAACATACACAGATGAGTGCTCAGATTCCCCCTGTTCAGTCTGCACACTGAGGCAATGTTAAAAACAAATTTTGAAAATAGGCATAACATCAATACAGAACATAGTTGAGCCATCATTCTCAAGCTGAAAACACTCTCTTGAGACTGACCAATCTTTCTTTCCAAAAGGAATTTCATACCTACTTAAATAGGTAATGTTAAAGTTCCCTGCATACATTTTTATTTTCCAGAACAACAGAAATTGACATGACATCTTGGCAAGTTTTTGTTTTTTGTTTTTTGTTGTTTTTTTTTGAATAATCATACCTTAGTGCTGATCAGCTTGAGCAGGGATGTGGTACAGCCAAGTTGTTTAGTGTCAGCTACTGTAAAGTGTAAAACTCATCCAGGGGATATAAAATCACTTTCTCACTGTTTTGTTTGGGTGAAATATACACATTGCTTCTTAGTTCAGGATGTCCAATGGAAGGAAAACTAAGGATAAAGGCAAAAGGATGATACTATTTCTTGGTCTCCAAATGGCAGAACACATTTTTCACAAAGACAATCCTCACGTTTGTACAACATTGTACATGCCTAAAAGAGTTTTCTATTGCATCATCTCATTAAATCCTCATACCAAGTAGCACCCACTGGATGAGGAGAAAGAGTCACTGTTTCTTTTTTAGTTAAATTCAAGTAGAGACAAAGATAATGGGGAATGTCTTCTGAATTTTAGGTAAAAAAAAAAAAGTGAAGTATTTTGAATTTAATTTTTAATGTTTAATCAAGATGTTAATAGGCACTTAGTAAAGATTCAAGTTATGTACACCAAAAAATGATACATTCAAGATTATGATCATTCTACTTTACAGAGAAGGAAACTGAATCTCAAAGAAATATAATAAGCAAACATAAGATGTCTGTTATTATATGCACTGTTTCTTCAACCAATCTGTCAGCTAGGCAGAAGCAACCATAATATATAAATGAGAAAAATGGGAATCAAAGAAATTTTAAGGATTAGATAATAGTGTATAACAAATTGTTGAGCCTAATAAGCATAAAACAGCATGTCATATAGTTTACTGTTTTCATAATTGTTTTTAAATTCTTTCTTCTTGGCTTGGCTCACTTCTGTAATCCTAGCACTCCGGGAGGCCAAGGCGGGAGGATTGCTCGAGGTCAGGAGTTCAAGACCAGCCTCAGCAAAAGTGAGATCCCTATTTCTACTAAAAATAGAAAGAAATTAGCTGGACAACTAAAATATTTAGTAAAAATTAGCCAGGCATGGTGGGACATGCCTGTAGTCACTTGGAAGACTGAGGTAGAAGGAGTTTGAGGTTGCTGTGAGCTAGGCTGGTGCAACAGCACTCCAGCCGGGGCAATAGAGTGAGACTCTTTCTCAAAAAAACAAAATAAATAAATAAATTTTTACTTCTTTTCAATTAAAAAAAAAAGACAATCTTTCTTCCTGCTTCATTTCAATCTTTACTTTTGCAAATTTTAGTAAAATAATCATAGATAACAGGTGATATTTAGTGTTGCTTTTTTTTTGACAGGTTAGTTTTTGTTAAAATCTAAACATATCTTCCTTAATTTCATGGTGATTGTAGATTGTGTCTGAATTTAAATATTGGCATTTTATTTTGGCATTATCATTTTGGTATTTTACAGATCCATATGGTTTTAATAATATAAAATATTTGTTAAATCAGACAGTTATCTATGTTTTTAATAATTATGGAATACTTTAAATATTTAAAGAGTATTATTATAAATAATGAAAAACTACATCAAATTTGTATGTGTTAAAGATAAATTACTTTTGTCAAATATTACAAATCTGAGCTTAGAGCTTCATTATCATTTGGTATGCATGGCAATTAAAATTAGATATTAGAAAGGACTATTCCTTAGAAAAAAACTATGGAAGCATTAAAAAATATTTCATTTCTCAAACTTCAAAATTTTTTCTGAAGTAGAGGTTGAAGTTTCCCATTGAAATGGATTTTCCAGTTAAAAGAAAAAAGTTTTGTATGTGCACTCCCCAATATGGTAGCCACCAGCCACATGTGGCTATTGACCACTTGAATTTTGACTACTCCAAACTGGGATTTGTTATAGAGGTAGAACAAACAATTGTATTCAAAGACTTAGTACAAAAAATATCTCATGAATAATTTTTGATATTGATTACATGCTGAGATGACAGAAGTTTTAGTGCATTGCTTAAATATTATTAAAATTAATTGAACCTGCTACTTTTTACTTTTTATACACTGGTACTAAGAAATTTAGACATTTATGTATGTCTTGTATGGAAAGTGCTGGTTTCAACATTTAGAAATGCACGTCAAAACTATATAAGTGTAACAACTTGTATTTATTATACAAGTTTGTTAGATGCTGAGACTGCAGGTCCTTTGTCAGTCCTTTGTTTGAGTTGATGACCCAGAGAGATGAGAGGGGCGCATATTCGTGAGCGGTGAAAAGTGAAGATCCTGTTTCAGTGTAAAGACTGAAGACTGAAACAGGATCCACACTTTTCACCGTCTTCTTCACGATCACTAGATTCATCAGCCTGGAAGGGACAATGGTTGTGGCAGGCATGTCTAGGTAGCAGACTTTTGAAGTCAACTTGATTTTACGAATAATTTCTGCCTCAGTTGACCTCTTTGAAGTAACTGTAGGACTTTTCACCATCATTTTTACGTGTTTCATTTTCTCAGCCCTGAGAGACAAAAGGGGCGCATTTTCGTGAGAGGTCTAAAGTGCGGATCCTGTTTCATTATTCAGACACTCTAGACTGAAACAGGATCATCTTTACACTGAAACAGGATCCGCACTTTACATCGTCTTCTTCACGATCACTTGATTCATCACCTGGAAGGGACAATGGTTGTAGCAGGCAAGTCTATGTTTTGGCCCAGGACGCTGGATAGTTAAAAGGGTAGGTAGCAGAACTTTTGAAGTCAGCTTTATTTTAGGAATAATTTCAGCTTCAGTTGACCTCTTTGAAGTAACTGTAGCACTTTTCACCATCACTTTTACGTGTTTCCTTTCCTCAACTCAGAACCCTAGAGGGTTTTGGCAGGCAAATCTGTGCTGAGGCCCTGCTTACTGGATATTTGGGCATCGTTTGAAGAATCGTTTGTTGGATCCAGTTTTCATTAGATTCTGACACTGCAGGTCCTTTGTCAGTCGTTTGTTTGAGTTGATGACCCTGAGAGGTGAGAGGGGCGCATTTTCATGAGAGTTGAAAAGTGTGAATCCTGTTCCAGACTTAGACACTTTACTGAAACAGGATCAACTTTACACTGAAACAGGATCCGCACTTTTCACCATCTTCTTCACGAACACTTGATTCATCATCCTGCAACAGACAATAGTTGTGGCAGGCAGGTCTATGTTTCGGCCCATGAAACCAGATATATCCAAAGAGTAGATAGGAGAAATTTGACATCAGCATGATTTTAAGAATGATTTTTCCAGTATTTCACCAGCTTTAAGGCACTGTAGCACTTTTCGCTATGACTGTAAGGTGATCTCTTTCATCGTCTCTGAGCCTGAAAGGGTGTTGGCAGGTAAATTTTTGCTGAGGCACTGTTAACTGAATATTTCAGTGTTAGGGCAAGAATCGATTGTTGGTCAAGCTTTCATTAGAGACGGACAGTGCAGGTCCTGTGTCAGTGTTTTGTTGGAGTTGAGAAGCCTCAGAGATCAGAGTTGCCGATTTTCCTGAGAGGTGAAGAGGGCGGATCCTGTTTGGGTCTAAAGACTGAAACAGGATCTGCACTTTTCAGGGACCTCTGCACCATTGCCTGATTCATGAGCTCAGAAGGGAGAAGGGTTGCCACAGACAAGTCTGTGTTTCGACCCAGGACAATGGATACTTAAAGGGGTAGGTAGCAGATCTTTTGAAGTAAGCTTGATTTTACGAATAATTTCTGCCAAAGTTGATCTCTTTGAAGGAACTGTAGCAATTTTCACCATCATTTTTACGTGTTTCATTTCCTCAACTCTGAGCCCTAGAGGGTTTTGGCAGGCAAATCTGTGCTGCGGCCCTGCTCACTGGATATTTCGGCATGGTTGGAAGAATCATTTGTTGGATCCAATTTTCGTTAAATGCTGAGACTGCAGGTCCTTTGTCAGTACTTTGTTTGAGTTGATGACCGTAACAGATGAGAGTGGTGCATTTTCATGAGAGGTGAAAGTGTGGATAATGTTTCAGTCTGATGTTTCAGTCTAAAGACTGAAACAGGATCCGCACTTTTCACCGTATTCTTCATGATCACTTGATTCATCAGCCTGGAAGGGACAAAGGTTGTGGCAGGTAAGTCTATGTTTCAGACCAGGAAACCACATAATTCCAAGGAGTAGGTAGGAGAACTTAGAAATCTACATGATTTTAAGAATGATTTCTCCAGTGTTTCACCACTTTTAAGGCACTGTGGCACTTTTCGCCTTAATTGTAAGGTGATTTGTTTCATTGACTCTTAGCTCGAAAGGGTTTTGGCAGCGAAATCTTTGCTGCGGCCCTGATAACTGGATATTTCAGTGTTAGGGCAAGAATCGATTGTTGGTCTGGCTTTCATTAGAGGTGGACAGTCAAGGTCCTGTGTCAGTGTTTTGTTGGAGTTAAGAAGCCTCAGAGATGAGAGTTACCCATTTTCATGAGAGGTGAATAGGGCGGATCCTGTTTGGGTCTAAAGACTGAAAGAGGATCTTCACTTTTCAGGGACCTCATGAATCGCCTGATTCATGAGCTTGGAAGGGAAAACGGTTGCCACAGACAAGTCTATGTTTTGACACAGGACGCTGGATACTTAAATGGATAGGTACCAGAACTTTTGAAGTCAGCTTGGTTTTACGAATAATTTCTTCCTCAGTTGACCTCTTTGAAGTAACTGTAGCACTTTTCACCATCACTTTTACGTGTTTGGTTTCCTCAACTCTGAGCCCTAGAGGGTTTTGGCAGGCAAATCTGTGCTGAGGCCCTGCTCACTGGATATTTCGGCTTGGTTGTAAGAATCCTTTGTTGGATCCCGTTTTTGTTAGATGCCGAGACTGCAGGTCCTATGTCAGTCCTTTGTTTGAGTGTATGACCCTCTGAGATGAGAGGGGCGCATTTTCATGAGCGATGAAAAGTGCGCATGCTGTTTCAGTCTTTAGACTGAAACAGGATCCTCACTTTTCACCGTCTTCTTCACGATCACTTGATTCAACAGCCTGGAAGGGACAGTGGTTGTGGCAGGCAAGTCTATGTTTCGGCCCTAGAAACCAGATATTTCCAAGGAGTAGGTAAGAGAAATTTGAAATCACCATGATTTTAAGAATGATTTCCTATGTATTTCACCAGCTTTAAGGCACTGTAGCACACTTCTCCATGATTGTAAGGTGACTTGTGTCATCGTCTCTGAGCACGAAAGGGTTTTGGCAGCACATCTTTGCTGAGGCCCTGCTAACTGGATATTTCAGTTTTAGGACAAGAATTTGTTGGTCCGGCTTTCATTGAGGTGGAGAGTGCAGGTCCTGTGTCAGTGTTTTGTTGGAGTTGAGAAGCCTCAGAGATGAAAGTTGCCCGTTTTCCTTAGAGTTAAAGAGGGTGGATCCTGTTTGGCTCTAAAGACTGAAAGAGGATCTTCATTTTTCAGTGACCTCTTCACCATCTCCTGATTCATGCACTGGGAAGGAAAACGGTTGACTTAGACAAGTCTATGTTTCAACCCAGGACGCTGGACACTTAAAGGGGTAGGTAGCAGAACTTTTGAAGTCAGCTTGATTTTACGAATAATTTCTGCCTCAGTTCAACTCTTTGAAGTAACTGTAGCACTTTTCACCATGACTTTTACGGGTTTCGTTTCCTCAAGTCTGAGCCCTAGAGGGTTTAGGCAGGCAAATCTGTGCTGAGGCCCTGCTCACTGGGTATTTTGGCAAGGTAGGAAGAATCGTTTGTTTGATCCAGTTTTCGTTAGATGCTGATACTTCAGGTCGTTTGTCAATCCTTTGTTTGAGTTGATGACCCTGAGAGATTAGAGGGGCGCATTTTCGTGACATGTGAAAAGTGCGGATCCTCAGTCTTTAGACTGAAACAGGATCCGCACTTTTCATCGTCTTCTTCATGATCATTTGATTCATCAGCCTGGAAGGGACAATGGTTGTGGCAGACAAGTCTATGTTTCGGCCCAGGAAACTGGATATTTCCAGGAATAGGTAGGAGAAGTTTGAAATCAGCATGATTTTAAGAATGATTTCTCCAGTATTTCACCAGCTTTCAGGCACCGTAGCACTTTTCGCCATGCTTACAAGGTGATTTGTTTCATAGTCTCTGAGCCCGAAAGTGTTTTGGCAGGCAAATCTTTGCTGAAGCCCTGCTAACTGGATATTTCAGTGGTAGGGCAAAAATCGTTTGTTGGTCCGGCTTTAGTTGAGGCAGAGTATGCAGGTACTGTGTCAATATTTTGTTGGAGTTGAGAAGCCTCAAGATGAGAGTTGCCCATTTTCATGAGAGGAGAAGAGGGTGGATCCTGTTTGGGTCTAAAGACTGAAACAGGATCTTCACTTTTCAGTGACCTCTTCACCATCGCCTGACTCATGAGCTCGGAAGGGATAACGGTTGCCACAGACAAGTCTATGTTTCGACCCAGGACACGGGATACTTAAAGGGGTAGGTAGCAGAACTTTTGAAGTCGCTTGGTTTTACGAATAATTTCTGCCTCAGTTGACCTCTTTGAAGTAACTGTAGCAGTTTCCACCATCACTTTTATGTGTTTCATTTCCTCAACTCTGAGCCATAGAGGGTTTTGCACGCAAAACTGTGCTGACGCCCTCCTCACTGGATATTTCGGCATGGTAGGAAGAATGGTTTGTTGGATCCAGTTTTCGTTAGATGCTGAGACTGCAGGGCCTTTGTCAGTCGTTTGTTTGAGTTGATGACCCTGAGAGATGAGAGGGACGCATTTTCATGAGAGGTGAATAGTGCAGACCCTGTTTCAGTCTAAAGACTGAAACAGGATGTGCACATTTCACCGTCTTCTTCACGTTCACTTGATTCATCAGCCTGGAAGGGACAATGGTTGTGGCAGGAAAATATATGTTTCGACCCAGGAAACAGGATATTTCCAAGGAGTACGTAGGAGAAATTTGAAATCAGCATGATTTTAAGAACGATTTCTTCAGGATTTCACCCCCTTTAAGGCACTGTAGCAATTTTCGCCATGATTGTAAGGTGATTTGTTTCATCGACTCTGAGCCCGAAAGGGTTTTGGCAGCAAATCTTTGCTGAGGCCCTGCTAACCAGATATTTCAGTGTTAAGACAAGAATCCTTTCTTGGTCCGGCTTTCGTTAGCGACGGAGAGTACAGGTCTTGTGTCAGTGTTTTGTTGGTGTTGAGAAGCCTCAGAGATGACAGTTGCCCATTTTTGTGAGAGGTGAAGAGCGCTGGCCTGTTTGGGGAAAAGATTGAAACAGGATCTTCACTTTTCAGGGACCTATTCACCATCGCCTGGTTCGTGAGCTCGGAGGGAGAATGGTTGCCTTAGACAAGTCTATGTTTCAACCCAGGATGCTGGATACTTTAAGGGGTAGGTAGCAGAACTTTTGAAGTCAGCTTGGTTTTACAAATAATTTCTGCCTCAGTTGACCTCTTTGAAGTAACTGTAGCACTTTTCACCATCGCTTTTATGTGTTTCGTTTCCTCAACTCTGAGCCCTAGAGGGTTTTGGAGGCAAATCTGTGCTGACGCCCTCCTCACTGGATATTTCGTCATGGTAGGAAGAATGGTTTGTTGTATCCAGTTTTCGTTAGATGCTGAGACTGCAGGGCCTTTGTCAGTCATTTGTTTGAGTTGATGACCCTGAGAGATGAGAGGGGCGCATTTTCGTGGGAGGTCAAACGGGCGGATCCTGTTTCATTCTAAAGACTGAAACAGGATCCGCACTTTTCACCCTCTTCTTCACAATCACTTGATTCATCAGCCTGGAAGGGACAATGGTTGTGGCAGGCAAGTCTATGTTTTGGCCCAGTAAACGGGATATTTCCAAGGAGTAGGTAGGAGAAATTTGAAATTAGCATGACTTTAAGAATGATTTCTCTCGTATTTCACCACGTTTAAGGTACTGTAGCACTTTTCGCCATGATTGTAAGGTGATTTGTTTCATCATCTCTGAGCCCGAAAGGGTTTTGGCAGGCAAATCTTTGCTAAGGCCCTGCTAACTGGATATTTCAGTGGTAGAGCAAGAATCGTTTGTTGGTCCAGCTTTAGTTGATGCGGAGCGTGGAGGTCCAATCCAATGCTGGATACTTTAAGGGGTAGGTAGAAAACTTTTGAAGTCAGCTTGGTTTTACGAATAATTTCTGCCTCAGTTGACCTCTTTGAAGTAACTGTAGCAGTTTCCACCATCACTTTTATGTGTTTCCTTTCCTCAACTCTGAGCCCTAGAGGGTTTTGCAGGCAAATCTGTGCTGACGCCTTCCTCACTGGATATTTCGTCATGGTAGGAAGAATGGTTTGTTGCATCCAGTTTTCGTTAGATGCTGAGACTGCAGGGCCTTTGTCAGTCGTTTGTTTGAGTTGATGACCCTGAGAGATGAGAGGGGCACATTTTCGTGAGAGGTGAAAAGTGTGGATCCTGTTTCAGTCTAAAGACTGAAGGCAGGCAAGTCTATGTTTCGGCCCAGGAAACCGGATATTTTCAAGGAGTAGGTAGGAAAAATTTGAAGTTAGCATGACTTTAAGAATGATTTATCCAGTATTTCACCACCTTTAAGGTATTGTAGCACTTTTCGCCATGATTGTAAGGTGATTTGTTTCATCATCTCTGAGCCCGAAAGGGTTTTGGCAGGCAAATCTTTGCGGAGGCCCTGCTAAATGGATATTTCAGTGTTAGGGCAAGAATCGTTTGTTGCTTCGGCATTCGGTAGAAGTTGAGAGTCCAGATCCTGTGTCAATGTTTTGTTGGAGTTGAGTAGCCTCAGAGATGAAAATTGCCCATATTCGTGGGAGGTGAAGAGGGCGGATTCTGTTTGGGTCTAAAGACGGAAACAGGATCTTCACTTTTCAGCGAGCTCCTCACCATCGCCTGATTCGTGAGCTCGGAAGGGAGAACGGTTGCCTTAGACAAATCTATGTTTCGAACCAGGACGCTAGATACTTAAAGGTGTAGGTAGCAGAACTTTTGAAGTCAGCTTGGTTTTATGAATAATTTCTGCCTCAGTTGACCTCTTTGAAATAACTGTAGCACTTTTCACCCTCAGTTTGAGATGTTTCATTTCCTCAACTCTGAGCCCTAGAGGGTTTGGGCAGGCAAATCTGTGCTGGGGCCCTGCTCACTGGATATTTCGGCGTGGTAGGAAGAATCCTTTGTTGGATGCAGTTTTCATTAGATACTGACACTGCAGGTCCTTTGTCGGCCCTTTGTTTGAGTTGATGACCCTGAGAGATTAGAGGGGCGCATTTTCATGAGAGGAGAAAAGTCTAAAGACTGAAACAGGATCCGCACTTTTCACAGTCTTCTTCAGGATCACTTGATTCATCAGCCTGCAAGGGACAATGGTTGTGGCAGGCAAGTCTATGTTTCAGCCCCAGCAATGGGATATTTCCAAGGAGAAGGTAGGAGAAATTTGAAATCATCATGACTTTAAGAATGATTTCTCCAGGATTTCACCAGCTTTCAGGCACCGTAGCACTTTTCGCCATACTTACAAGGTGATTTGTTTCATCGTCTCTGAGCACGAAAGAGTTTTGGCAGGCAAATCTTTGCTGGGGCCCTGCTAAATGGATATTTCAGTGGTAGGGCAAAAATTGTTTGTTGGTCCGGCTTTAGTTGAGGCGGAGCGTGCAGATCCTCTGTCAATGTTTTGTTGGAGTTGAGATTCTCAGAGATGAGAGTTGTCCATTTTCATGAGAGGTGAAGTGGGCGTATCCTGTTTTGGTCTAAAGAGGGAAACAGGATCTTCACATTTCAGCGACCTCTTCACCATTGCCTGATTCGTCAACTCGGAAGGGAGAACGGTTGCCGTAGACAAGTCTATGTTTCGACCCAGGACGCTGGATACTTAAAGGGGTAGGTAGCAGAACTTTTGAAGTCAGCTTGATTTTACGAATAATTTCTGCCTCAGTTGACCTCTTTGAAGTAACTGTAGCACTTTTCACCATCGCTTTTACGTGTTTCGTTTCCTCAACTCTGAGCCCTAGAGGGTTTTGGCAGGCAAATCTGTGCTGAGGCCCTGCTCACTGGATATTTCGGCGTGGTAG
>CAUYSK010109912.1:0-125174 GCA_963575035.1 Avahi laniger
AGAAACTTTTCAAAAGAAGACAGAAAAATGGCCAAGAAAAAAAAGAAAAACTTCTCAACATCTCTAATCATCAGGGAAATACAAATCAAAACCATAATGAGATATCACTTATCTCCAGTGAGACTGGCCTTTATCAAAAAGACTATGAATCTTTAGTACAGATGATGGCTTTGAGAAATGATCTGGGGCCAATTCATGTTTAGAAATAGAATGACTCCACCAGCCAGAAAGCAATCATAAAAGAAACTTTCCATCCACTTAAGTTATTTACCTCAGATAGGGATATAGTCTCAGATTGGAAAATCTCACAGTTACTACCAGGTTTGGAGGGAGTTGACTTTTTTAAAATTTCAAAATATTAAGGGGGTACAAATGTTTTAGTATACATGGATTGTTTTTGTAATGCTTGAGTCCTGGCTACAGGTGTGCCCATCACCTAAAAAGTGATCATAGTACCCATTAGGTTGGTTCATTCCTCTCCTCTTCTCCCCCCTCCCTCCTGGTTGCTTTCCTCTGAGTTTTACTTCCCTCTGTGCACAGATGTGCTCATTGGTTAGTTCCAGTTTAATAGTGAGTATACGTGGTATTTGTTTTTTCATTATTGCAATATTTCACTTAGGAGAATGGTCTCCAGTTCCATCCAGATTGTTGCAAAAGGTATTATTTTATCTTTTTTCTGGCTCAGTAGTACTTCATGGTGTACATATATGACATTTTATTAATCCACTCATGAATTGATGGGCACTTGGGTTGATTCCACATCTTTGCAATTGTGAATTGTGCTGTAATAAACATACGAGTGCAGGTGTCTTTTTGACAAAATGACTTCTTTTTCTTTGGGCAAATACCCAGTGGTGGGATTGCTGGATCAAATGGTAGGTCTACTTTCAGTTCTATGTACAACCAACTGATCTTTGACAAAGCAGACAACAATGTACTGGGGAAAAGATGCCTATTTAATAAATGGTGCTGGGAATACTGGATATCCACATGCAGAAGAATGAAACAGGACCCCTACCTCTCACCACTCTTAAAAATTAATTAAAGATGAATGAAAGACTTAGATCTAAGGCATGAAACCATAAGAATTCTAGAGGAAAATGTAGGAAAAACTCTTTTAGATATCAACTTAGGCAAAGAATTTATGAAAAAGACCCCAATGACAATCATGGCAACAACAAAAATTAATAAATCAGATTTGATTAAATCAAAAAGCTTCTGCACAGTAAGGAAACAATGAACAGAGCAAATAGAAGATCTACAGAATGAGAGAAAATATTTGCAAGCTACACATCTGATAAAGGGCTAATAACTAGAATTTACAAAGAACTCAAACAAATCAATAAGAAAAAAAACAAACAACCCTATTAAAAAGTGGGCAAAAGACATGAACAGAAGCTTCTTAAAAGAAGAGAGACAAATGGCCAATAAACATGAAAAGATGGTCAGAGTAACTAATCATCAGGGAAATGCAAATTAAAACCGCAATGAGATATCACCTTACTCCTGTTAGAATGGCTATTGTTAAAAAAAATCCAAAAACAATAGATGCTGGCATGGATGCAGAGAGAAAGGAACACTTGTATACACTATTGATGGGACTGCAAATTAGTATAACCTCTGTGGAAAACAGTATGGAGATTCCTCAAAGAACTAAAAGGGAGTTGACTTTTGAGGCAGCCCCTGCTACATCCCATTCCTTACCCTGCTGGCCACAGAGGGAATCATTGTTGCTGGACAACCTTCCCCAATCCATGCTGCAACCACAGCCCTGTGATATAAGATTTATTAATCCTCATATATTTCAAGAGTTTAGAACCAAACTTAATGAACTATGGTCTACTTTTATTTTTTCACTTCTTTGTTCATTTTTAAATCTTTAAACCTCTAAAAGAAAACTAATATAAATGTACTATAAAGGTGAAAGTGTTATTTTATTTTCCCTCAATGTTTTTATGAAAAGTGTTATAAAAGAAGCTGAAACAGTAGTTTAATAAACATATACTCCATATCTAGATTTAACAATTGTTAACATACTGTTCTCTGTGTCCTTCTTTCTTGCTCCATAAAATTTTCTATACCATTTGAAAGTACATTGCATATATCATACTTCATCTCTTAAAACTTCAGCAGATATTTACTAAAGATAAGGAAAATCTCCTATAGTATTATGAGTCATAAGATAATTAACAATGACTTTATAATATCATCTAATATGCAGGCCAGATTTAAATTTTCTCAGTTGTCTTAAAAATATTTTTGGAGCTCTAAAAAAGTTTTTTGAAACACGATCTGATCTGGTATCATACAACGCCTCTGGTTGTTATTTCTCATGGACCCTTTTAATATGGAATAATCACACTCCACTCCTCTCTTACCTCCTTCCTCCCATTATGTTTTTTCCTCCCTGATATTTTACATTTCAGTGAGTACAAGCTAGTCATCTTATAGTATGTTCCACATTCTGAATTTCTATGATTATTTCCACTCAGTGTCACTTAACTCATTTCTCTTTTTTTTTTCCCATTTCTGTATATTGTCTAAAGACTTAATTACATTCAGGTCAAACATTATTGGCAAGAACCCATCATAGATGATGTTATATATTTCATACTGCATCACACCTGGGGGCACAAAATGTCAACTTGTTCCACTATTAGTGGTTCTAATTTTAATTAATTAGATTGTTCCCCATCAGATCAGATCAACACTAAAGTTGAAAATACAGTACTAAGAATTCACATGTTTCCTTTATCTGCTTTCCCCAAATGTTGACATTTTAAAATTTTTGCCTTATCGTTTTATTCTCTCTGTCTTGTTTTTTCTCTCCTTCCATACACACACACACACACACACACACACACACACAAATAATTTTTCGAACAATTTGAGATAAGTTACAGATACAATGTTCCTTTATCCCTATATACTTCTGTGTGTATTTCTTAATGCAAGGAAATTCTTTTATATAACTACAGTATAATGGTCACAATCAGAAAATTAACATTGATACAGTATTATTATCTAATCTAAAAATGGCATAATTTCACCTAATATCCATTAGAGCCAAAAGAATGTATTTTTCTAGCCTAGGATCCAATCTCGAATCACACAGTAAATATAGTTGTCACATCTCTTCAGTCTCCTTTAATCTGAAACAGTTCTACAATATTTCTTTTTTTAGCATGGCCTTGACATGTTTGAAAGAGTACCAGTCAGTTGTTTTATAAGCCGCCCCTCAATTTGGGTTTCCCTAATGTTTCTTCATGATTAGATACAGGTTATGTGTTTTTGACAGGAATACCACAGAAGATATTTTTGTGCCCTTCTCAGTGTCTTATATTAGGAGTCATATAATATCTACTCTTTCACATTACTGGAGAAGTTATCTTTGATTTTTTAGTTCAGGGGGGTTCTTCTAGCTCTCTCCAGTGTAAAATTACTATTTTCTACTTTTCAATTAATGAGTATCTTGTGGGAAAATACTTTGAGACTATATGAATATCCTGTTTCTCTTCAAACTGTCACCCACAAGTTTTAGTATCCATTGTTGATTTTTGTAAGAAATAATTATTATTATGGTGGCTGCTAAGTGATTTTATAATTTGCTTTTCCTTTTTGTTTTTATTTTTCACTTTATGTAAAAAACTTTCATGTTTTTATTGTGATGTGTAAATACTTAAGATCTTATTTTTAAAGAAGTAAACTGTTGAAGTAATGTCAAATTTGTGCTTTATCGATTTATTTTACTATATTCTCCATAAACTGTAAGTTCATTGAGGGCAGGAATTTTTGTTTTATTCACTGATAGACTCCCAAGGGGTCAGAATATACAGTAGGTGCTCAATAAATATTTTAAAAATGTATTTTGTAGTTTAGGAAATGGAGGATTAAGGAGATGAAGTAACTCTAGATATTGGCAAAGCAGGGATTCAAACCAAGTTGGCACTCTTTCATTACACTTCATCATTACAACAAATGGGTGATGTCTATTTTTAACAAGTTTTGTGAGTTTGAAGAAGGCATTACATTGTGTTTTGTTTTAAACGATATTCTGATGCTTCTAGACTATACCAGGAATAAAAGTTAATGAGACAGAATGAGTGTTATAATTTTGTGACCAACCCTATTCAACCATGTCAAAAAAAAAAATGCAAGCAAGATAGTCATACATAATCCGTGGTGGATTATTCCCATTGTCTTTCATGATGCTAACAAGAGCTACTGAGACAGGTGGCTTCTTTAGGATAGGATGTTTTTGCACCTGATACATACATTTCAGAGTAGGTGACATGCTTCCTCAGCACTAGACATGACTTAATGTAGAAACAAGCTCATGAGCACAAGGCATTCCTTATTTTTTTCTCAGTGTTTCTTGCTGTGATCTGAGATAAAAGAAATGAGAGCTGAAGAAATTGGGGGAATCCAAGCAATATTTATAGCATTTAACAATAGTGTGCTCTGAGTTGAAATGGTTTCAGCTTGAATGACGGGACCTCAGAAGGAAGTCTTTGCTTAAATTCACTTATAACAGTGTAGGTCATAGCTCCCCAGTCTGTCTTCTCTGAGTGACCAAGTTTTGGGGCAGGAAACTCAGCAGTTGACTAATGAATGAATCTCGGATGAATGTGACAGCCTACATCTGTTCCGTTGGACACCTATTTCTCTAGCTCTCATTGGTCTTAACAGGTTTGAAATCTTTCAGATTTTTTTAATTAGGATATATACTCTAGAAATACATGGGCTTCAAAGTCCAAATGTAGTTAGCTTTCTTAACAAGCAATTGCTTGCTGCACAAGGCTTTTGAGATAGAACTTGGGTCTGTGTGAAACAGACATATCAACTGTAGGATTTGTCCTACATCAATTTGTAGGATCAATGAGAACTATTTAGTTGCAAATGAAAGAAAAATCTCATTAAAGTGGCCCAGGCAAAAAGGGGATCTATTTATTCACACAATTGAGAAGACCAAGACTGGATGTAGAGACTCAACCATGCTGTTGGAACTCAGTCTCTTCCCATCCCCCTCTGTTTTCTCTGGATTGATTTCATTCTCAGTCTCTAGCTCATAGAGGCAAAATGGCTGCCAATGGTTTCCGGCTTGCATTGTAAAATTCTGAATCTTAAAAAAAATTAATCCTCCTTTTCTACAAACAGTTTGAAGAAAAATTTCTGGACCTGTTTTCATTGGCTCATATTTGGTCACATTTTCATCCCTGTACCAATCCCTGTGGCCAGAGTAATGTAATGCATTCATTGGCTAAGTCCTAGGTTACATTCCCTCTTCTTAAAATGAATGTCAATTCAGCTTTTTCCAAACCACTATAAGAGAATAGGAGAGGAGCTGATTCCCCTGCATGAAACCAAGTTGACAAAAGACAGGGGAATAGATGAGGGATTGCCAATGAGCATTAAATGTCTACATCAAATTGAACCCAAATCATAACACAAATGGCTCTGTTTGGTATAACACTTCATAGTTTATGAAATACTTGTGCACACCTTATCTTGTTTAACCTTTCAGACAATTCTTTAGTGAAGTTGGAGGGATTGCTAGTCCCATTTTACAGATGAGTGTTTTGTTTGGGAGCATATGAAGGTAGGTTCCTCTCTGCCTGCAGCAGCAGCCAAGTTAAGCCATGGTAAAGTCTCCTCTAACTAAAGCCCGCCCTGCCCTTGGAAAGGCAGTGTTCTCTAGAGCAAGGCTCTGCTTTGGTTCTATTTTGGTAACAGGGCATTTGCAATCTTTGGTCTCTTCACTGAGCCTGAACTTCTGGTTTCAGTTTTTGGAATAACCACAATAGCTCACAGAGAATTTTTTTACTGGAATATGAAAAGAGGAAGAAATCCTCATTTGTGTTAGGTTTTATTGTTTCTGCAAGGATTAAAAGCAACAAAACAGTCTTCACTAAATTCAGTTAATGTGATGAATACCATAGAGCCACTGAAGGCTAGAGCAGAAGGAATCATTAGAAATCATTTAGCTTTTGCATTCCCATTCCCATTCTGTAGATGAAGAGACCAAGGATCCCACAGGCAAAAGAAAGGACCCAATCCCACAGACCTAGTTAGAGGCAGAGCTTGGACTAAAACTAGCCTATCTTGAGTTCTAGCTGATGTTTTTTCCTCCTTCCATCATGCTGCCTTTCTTATTAGATGTATCTAATGTACAAAAACTAATCCATAGAACTATGCTATCTTATTATATTTTCAATTTCTTTGTACCCAGTGGAAAAACCCACAAAATGATGTAAAATATTTTGACTCTGGAATTTAGCCCTATCCTGCTACCCCTGTATAGAGTGCCCCACGACCCCCAAAAGACCATGCTTTCTAGCCATCGCTCTCACACTTCAGGGTAAGATTGTCTGATTTAGCAGATAAAAATACAGAATTTCCAGTTCAGTTTGAATTTCAGATAAACAATGAATCATTTTTTACTATATGTATGCCCCCTGCAATACTTGGAAAATACTTATGCTAAAAATGATTTGTTGATTATCTGAAATCCAAATCGAATTGGATGTCTGATATTTTATGTGGGAACCTGCTGAAGAACTTGCCTTTGTCGGGAGGGGGAGCATTTAATAAGTGTTGATAGATGATTGTGTTAAATCTCAGAGAAAGAAAGGTCAGCTCAGGAAAGACTCTATGCTGGTCTCTCATAAGCTTAAAGCTTTGAGTAAGAAGAGCCCAAATTGCTGGAAGACTAGAGTGGGGTTAAGGCATGATCTTTCAAAGAGATGTGCAGGTTTTACTTTGAGCCAGGAAGGCTGGGGAACGGGAAGGGGTGGGCTCTCTTGCTCTGCTATGATGATGGAATCTTAGGATATCAGGTGTCTACTTGAATACTCAAATTCATCTGCTCACCCACAAACTCACTTTATCTTATCGAAATTGAAAGCTAATCCAGTTATAGGGTTGCGCAGTTTATTAGTTTATTTCTTTATTTTAATACTTCTGATTAAGAAAATCCCTCAGATTTAGAGACTCAGAGAAAGAAGGAAGAAATTAAGTGAAGAAACTGGCATATAAGAAATACCATCTATGTGCCAGATGCTACACCAGCTGTTTTAAAGTTCAAACCATTCTTCTTTCCTTCCTTTGCTTCTTCTATCCCTTCCTCCTTCTTTCCTTTCCTTCCTTCTTTCCTTCCTCTCCCTACTTTCTTTTTTCTCCTTTCCCAAGGGAAGCATTCAGATGTGTTTTGTGTATCTTTCTATGTGTTTTTGTAAAATGTACAAAGTATATTTTTGTATGGACGAATTTTAAATTTACATAAATACCATTGTGTTAGATGCCTCATTCTTTTTTAATTAGCTAGGGAACATGTATTTTAAGATGCATTTATGTTGCTATGCCTATGTTGGTTAGGCAATTGGTTGGTTACTTCTAACTGCTTAATTTTTTTCTTTACCCACAGTAAACTCCATGAGGGCAACATCTGTCTTATTTATGTTTGAATCTCCAAAGCTGAGTTTAGAGGCTGGCACTTAAAAGGTGCTTAAGTAAGTTTTGTTGAGAATTGAGATACGATATGAATAGTAGTCTTCAATTAAAGTTTTGTTGAATCAAAAGGAATGAAATGCTAATGAAGGAAGCAGCTGCTTATTATAGTTATTAAGGATTCACTTAGGAAGAATTTCTATGTTGTCAAAATCTTTGACAATTATTAGTTAGCTTTTCTAACTTCAACTTGATACCAATGAGCCGTAGTCAAAACTCTGATTATCTTGAGACTCCTGAGTACAGTTGAAAAGGTTTTAACATAGTCCTACTTAAAATACAGCTTTAGGGAAACAAAAGTGATACACCCAGCACATAAATTCTGACTTAACTCCCAACTGGGGTAGGATTAACCTTTAATGGAAATCAGTCAATAGCATTGCTCAAGTCCTGTCAGTTCTTATGAAATTCAAATCTCTGTTTTGAATCAAAGTAAGTGGAGAAAATTCCACCTTCATTTTCCTCAAAGCAGAGTACAGGAATGTTTGTGCAAGAAAAAGACAATGACCCTGGTGGCAACAACACAATAGCCATGAACCTAATTAAAAAAAAATTTTTTTGAAACCTAGAGTAAAAAATACCAACAATATTAGTGGATTCCTGTCTTGTTCTTTGGTTTTCAATTACTGTTTATGAAGAGGACCCCAAGCAGCCATTTGGCTGGGGAACTGTGCAGAGACATCACCCAGCATCAGCACAGCATTTGAGGTGGATTGTGTGAGAAAAACCACAATGCATAGAATGGGTCTTGGTGAGACTTCTCAGAGACAGAGCCCTGGAAGCCAGTGGCTTTCCCACTAACCCCTGCCTGTGACTTGGGGAGAGAGGAAATGCTCAAAGGATATTTTGTTTTGTCTTGCCCTGGGATTCAGGGGACTGGCTGGAGGCTCTTGGGGTAGATATGTAGCAGTTGGTATGGAGGACACTGGAACAAATTCACCTCTGTGTGTCTGGACATTGAGAAAGAAGATTTCTTATAAGAGGAATATTATTATAAGTTCATTCTTAATTTTACAATATTGTGTAGTCATTGAGATCTTGGGCTTTGGAATCAGACCACCTTGATTTGCAGACTGGGTCTGCGATTTACCATCTGAAGGATCTTGGACAAGTGACAAAAGCTCTACCAGGCTTCCTTTCATCATCATGTTTTGAGTGGTCCAACAATAAGGCTAAACAGATTCCTTTATAGCAGAACATCTCAGGGTCTTTAATATGGCTATCGTCCACTGTGACTCTCCAAGAGATTGTTAGACAAATACAGGACTTTCCAAACATACTTTTCCATGGAGTACTGTTTTTCTTTTTTCCCTTCCAGAACATCTTATGAGACTAACTTTCTGACCCACATATTTCGGAAATGCAATGCTACCTTCTAAGGATATTTCAGCTACTTTTTAAAATCACAGCTGAACAATAGTTCTTGACTTCTAGGTTGACTGAGAACTTACGATAGCCCAAGCACTATTCTGAGTTCTTTACACGTGTGACATTAATTTTCACACCTCAGTCCTACAACATAGGTATTATTATTGCCCCTACTTCACAAGAGAGAACACTGAGGCACAGAGAGGTTAATTAACTTGCCTAAGATCACATAGCTCTCATCAGCTATCTAATCTGCTGTTTAACCCAGACCTTAAGTCTTTTAGTTTCAGTGACTACATTTTTGATTTCTATAAGTTCTATTTGTTCCTTTACAGATCCATATATTCTTTTCATCAGTGTTCTGTTTTTTCATTGTAGTTTCTATTCCTTTTTTATCTCTAATAATTTAAAGCATTTATTTTGTAGTGATTGAGTTTTCTTTATACTTTCTGATTCTTGGAGTGCATTTGCTACATCTACTGGCTATGCATCATGGTGGCTCATTTTTGTGTGTGCCATTTTAAAATTTGGGGGCATGATCTTATCTCCAGGATACATGGTCATTGCTATTTGCTATTGTTTATCTCTGAGGCTTTAGGATTACCAAATTTAGCAAATAAAATATGGGGTATTGAGTTAAATTTGAATTTCAGAAAAACAACAATTGATTTTTTAGTATAAGTATGAACCCAAATTGCACCTTAAAATTATCGTTTTACCGAAATTGAAATTTAACTGAGCGAACTGTATTTTATCTGGCAAGCGTGTCTTGGGTAGTTCTCAGTACCCTGCTTTGTGGAAGTCTCTTTATGGAGTCAGAATGAGTCCAGTTTAATCCATAGGAATTCACAAGGGTTGGACCAGTTTTTACATACTCTCTTGGCTTGGGATTTGTATAAAATGTGGATCGTATAGATTTGGATGCTACCTGCCATGACCAACCTTCAAGGTTTGCCTGGGACTGAGAGGTTGCCTAGGATGCAGGATTTTCAGTGCTAAAACTGGGAAAGTTTTAGCAAATGGGGATGAGCTGGTCACCCTAATGCCACACCCATGTGTGGTGTGGACTTGGAGTCTAATTTTTTATATGACATACTCTTCTTTCTCCCCTCTCCCCTTTTTAATTACTGGGCATATAGCAAATTCCCTTGATATATCTGAGGGTTACTGCTCAGGATTATTCTAATTCTATTCTTATGCAGAGGGCAGCCTTTTGAGGGTCCACAGTTATTGCAGGTGCCTCTCCACTTGGCCATGTCCTCCGTGGACATTAAATTCCCATTTCTTGGCCTTCTGGCCTATTTCTGGGTTTAATACTCATGGAATGCCAAGGTGTCCACTGAGCCATACTGATCAGGCTTTAAGTTTCTCCTTCATTTCTGGCACTTAGATTTTCTTCTTTTTTTTTTTTTCTTTCAAACTTGGCTATGTATATATTTTTTTTAGTTGCTATATTTAATACAGCATTATTCTGCTTTTCTAGTGAGATAGGTCCTCAATAAACACTATCCTTCCAGAGTCTTAAACTTCTCTATAATAATTGAATTTTCTATAAAAAAATAATATTGTGAAGGGTGCAATGAAGCTGAAACTCTCATATACTGATGGTGGGAGTGTTCAATAGGTATAAACTTTTGAGCAGGTAACTCGATAAGAATTATCAAGAGCCTTAATAATGTTTACATGCTTTAATTGAGGAATTTTCTATTCTAAGAAAATAATTCAAAATGTAGGACAAGTTTCAAGCACAAGGATATTTTTCATAGTTTTACTTATGATAGATAACAATTGTAAGAAACTTAAAAGATAGAGAATTGTATGTTATACTTTCATATCCTGGAATCTTATATAAAGTTTTGTTTACAGAGAAGTTTTCCTGAAATGGAAAAATGAGTTCCATATTTCCACTGAGAACTATATGTGCCACAAACTGTGCTGGATACCTTATATTAATTTAATCTCCATAATTTATGAACTAGATATTTTTATTTCCATTTTATAGATGACAAAATTGAGATTTAGTTTTCAGAGAGAAGCCCAGTTGGCTTGACTCCAAAGCTTATTCTCCAAACCACCAACCTAAGACTTTGCAATTGTATTTAAATATTTAGAGTAAAAATCAAAAGTAAGTAAAATAAAATATTAATGGTGGTTGCCTCTGAGAAGTGACATTATGGAAGTTCTGCTTTCTTCTTTATTCTTTGCCATAATTTCTACATTTTCTTCAGTAAGATATTATTCTCAGAATCAGAAAATATTTTATTTATTTATTTTGGCTTAAAACAGTACATATTTATTATCTTACAAATAGAACTGTTCATTTATTTGTTTCCTTCTTTAACTCCTTCATTTAACTTCTTTTTTTAATTTCTTTTAAATTTTTTTATATTTTTTTATTTCACCATATTATAGGGATACAAATGTTTAGGTTACACATATTGCCTTTGCTCCACCCGAGTGAGAGCTACAAGCGTATCCATCCCCCAGATGGTGTGTACTGTACCCATTAGGTGTGAATATACCCATGCCCTCTTCCCCCCTCCTACCTGCCCAACACCAAATGAATGTTACTACGATATATGCACATAAATGTTGATCAGTTAATACCAATTTGATGGTGAGTACATGGCGGTGCTCGTTTTTCCATTCTTGTGATACTTAGTAGAATGAGCTCCAGCTCTATCCAGGATAATACAAGAGGAGCTAGATCACCACTGTTTTGTGGCTGAGTAGTACTCCATGGTATACATATACTGCATTTTATTAATCCACTCACGTATTGATGGGCACTTGGGTGGTTTCCACATCTTTGCAATTGTGAATTGTGCTGCCATAAATATTTGAGTGCAGATGTCTTTTTTAAAGAGTGTCTTTTTTCCCTTTGGGTAGATGTCTAGTAGTGGGATTGCTGGATCAAATGGTAGGTCTACTTTTAGCTCTTTCAGGTATCTCCACATTACTTTCCATGGAGTCTGTACTAGTTTACAATCCCACCAGCAGTGTATGAGTGTTCCTTTCTCTCTGCATCAATGCCAGCATTTGTTGTTTTGGGACTTTTGGATAAAAGCCATTCTCACTGGAGTTAAGGGATATCTCATGGTGATTTTGATGTGCATTTCCATGATGATTAGAGATGTTGAGCATTTTTTCATATGTTTGTTGGCCATTAGTCTGTCTTCTTTTGGAAAGTTTCTGTTTCCCTCTGTCACCAAGTTTGGATGAATCAGAAAATAAATTTTAAATTAAAAAAAAATGGTGATACAATTCTTTCTCTTTCTAAAGAAGTTCTAATTAATTACATTGGTTGTCATTTTATATTTAGTTAGCTTAAGTTACAAGGAAAGACAAACAATATTTAAAAAAAAATAATTCTCACCTAAAGCACCTTTTTAACTTGGAGAGTTTTTTTTAAAGGTCGTGTTTATTGAGACATAACTTCTATATAGTAAAATTCACCTTTTTAGCCATATACTTCCAGTAGTTTTGATAAGTGTATAGTTATGTAACCACTATAATCAAGATGTAGTAAAGTTCTATCACCCCTCAAAATTCTCTCGTGTCCTTTTTTGGTCAAATTCTTTTCTGGCTTCCAGCCCCTGTTTACCACGGATGTGTTTTGTGTCCCTGTAATTTTTTCTTTTCCAGAGTGTCATATAAATGGAATCATAGAATATATTGTCTTTTTGGTTTGTTTGGTTTTTATAATATATTGTCTTTTGAGTCTGGTTTTTTCCACTTAGCATAATGCATTTGAAATCATCCATGTCGTTGCATATATCACTATTTTTTTTTTCTGAGAAGTATTCTGTCATATGCATGTGCCACTGTTTATCTACTCATTGGTTTAAGGACATTGGGCTGTTTATAGTTTTTGAATGATTATAAATAAATCTGCTATAAACATTCATGCTTATGTTTTGGTGTGAGCATAGTTTTCATTTGATAAATACTAAGAAGTGGGATTACTGAGTTGTATAGCAAGTGTATGTTTAATTTTATAAGAAATTGCCAAATTATTGTTCAGAGTGGTGGCTGTACTGAATTTGGCTTCCCACCAATAACATATTAGGGTTCCAATTGCTTTAAATTTGTACCAGCACTTCTAGCACTTGGTATTGCCAAGGTGTTTTGTTTTTCTTTTCTGGGGAAGAGGAAGCATTCTAATATCTGGGTAGTGGGGGACTCATTGTGATGTAAACTTTCATTTTCCTCATGTTGAATATGTTTTCATGTTTTTACCATTTATATTTCTTCTTCAGTGAAGGGTCTTTACATTTTTGCCTATTTTTTAAAAATTAGATTACTTGTTTCTTAATATTGATTGTTGAAGGATCTTCATATATTTTATCCATGGATATAAGTTTGTTGTCAGATATGTATTTTGCAAATATTTTCTCTCAATATATAGCTTGTCTTTTTATTTTCTTAATGGTTTCTTGAAGAACAGTTTTTAATTTTGATGGAGTCCAATTCTTTTGTGGATTGTTTTGTTATTTTATGTAAGATATCTTTGCCTAACCAAAGTCACCAAGATTTTGTCCTGTTTTCTTCTAGAAGTTTTATAGTTTTAGGTTTTACTTTTAGTTCTATGATTCATTTTGAGTCAATTTTTTTATGTTGTGCATAGTATGAATCCTGGCTCACTTTTTACATATGGATATCCAACTTTTTCAATACTATTTGTTGTAAAGACTATTTTGTTGACAAGATGCCTTTCACCTTTGCTGAAAATCAAATGTGTGGGTCTCTTTCTGTACCCTATTTGGTTCTACTGATCTATGTGTCTGTTCTTTTGCCATTATTACACTGTAACTCTTCAAATCAGATAATGCAAGTCCTCTAATGTGTTCTTTTTTAAAGTTATTTTGACTATTCTAGTTCCTTTGCCTTTCCGTTTAAATTTTATCAGCTTGTCAATTCTAAAATTCAGAATCCTGACCAGATTTTGATTGTTATTGCATTGAATCTATAAATCAATTTGAGTAGAATTTTTATGTTAATTATTAGTCTTCCAGTACACATAGTACTATAGATTCATTAACTTAGCCCTTTTTTGATTTTTTTATCTGAATTTTGGTGTTTTCAATATACAGATATTATTCATTTTGTTAGATTTATACTTAAGTTTTTCATGTTTTCTGGTGCTATTTTAAATGCTGTTATTTTTTCAATTTTAATTTCTAACTGTGCATTGCTAATATATAGAAACACAACTTACTTTTGTTATATTAATCTTGTATCCTACAATCCTGCTAATCTCACTTATTATTCCTAGTAGCTTTTTAAAAGATTTCTACTTTTTACATAGACCATCATGTTGTCTGTGAGAAGAGACAGTTTTATTTCTTTCTTTATAATCTGTATGCCTTTTATTTCTTTTTCTTTCATTATTGTACTGGCTAGGACCTCTAGTATGAGGCTGCATAGGAGTAGAGAGAGTAGATTATAAATTAGGTTTTATGTAGTTGTGGCAGTTTGAAAGAGTTGAAATTAGAGGGAAATTTATGTGTGTCCTATGTGTTAGTGTTAGGGTGGCCTATCATCTTGGTTTGCTCAGGACTTTCCTAGTTTATCAATGAAAGTCATGTGTCCCGGCAACCCTCTCTGTCCCCAGTAAACACAGACAGTTGGTCACCCTAGTATATGTACTGTATGTGTTTGTGGCAGAGTGAGTGCATGGAGTGGGGGTGGAGAGGTGTATGTGATTGGATGGTTGGGTAGGGGAAGTGCTAAAGGTGGAGAATGAGGAATAAAATGGCTTAATTTTCTTCCTAGGACCACTTTTAAATTACAGGGTCATCTGTTACTTATCAACACTTTCTTTTATTAAGAGAAATATATGTAAGAAAAGGAGATTTTCAACTATCATTAAGTTAGTCTGAACACTATTACACTAATTAAAATGACAAGTAATTGTAATTAAATAGAAATAAATATCACCTATGAGTTTGTTTTCTACAATGAGCATGGTTTAATTGAGAGTCAGATTAGTGCAGAATATTTAGAAAAAAAATTCTCTCTGGCTGCATTTTATACTTCATAAATAAAGAAGATGTTTTTTTCCAATGTGGTGAAAGTGCTTTTTGATCTTTATGCTTCCTGAGAAAGTAGTTAGAAGAGGAAAATTCATGTAGCCATGTATGGCTCATGCCAACAAGAAATAAAAGCTAAATCTTTAAATATTACCAGGTTAGAGGTTTGTACAAATCTGTCATGTGTCCCAGTGAATAAAATTCATAATTATTTGTCCTAATATATGTTCTAGTACCTAGTCAAATACAAAAAAAAAAAAAGTAGTCTTGGTATAATCTTCTGTAGTAATCCTTAGGACGCTCATGAGAACCATACTTAAAGTATCATCTGAGGCACTTAGGTTTTGAATATGATTTGCGGAGTAGAGTTAAAATAAATCTGAAATGAAGAAGCCCTTAGTTATATTGACTACAAATATTATCATAGTAATTATTCTTTTTGTTTTTCTTGTCTTTGCATGAATCATGGGCAGTCATGCGAGTATCCAAGGAGAGCAGACACTAATAGGGCTGAGCAACAGTAGTTTCATCTACCCAGTTTTTCTGAATAGTCTGCAAAGCACACTTTGATCTATTTCCCAGTTTCCCTAACAGGCCACCAACCCTCCTCTTGATGCCATGTAGCCAGTCATTTATCATCTCTCCCTCTCCATGTCTGGGACCCACTCTCTGCCATCGTGTCCTCAGTGGTCTTCCAACTCTCATTTTATTGTCATGCCTGTACTAAATATGGCAGTGATGTTGTGACTGTTATGTTCCCAACAACACAAATATATCTCATGTGTAATCCATAATTGTGGTTGGTGTGGAGAAATGAAATTGGGAGTTGTCCAGAGAGCCCTGCTTTTTGAGAATATTCAGCTTTGTTCTTTGGCTTCTGGACTGTGATTCAGTGAGTGAATGCCTGCTATGAGCCAGATATTGTTCTTCAAACTCTACCATATCAAATCACCTTGAAATTTGCAGGACTTTAAAGGACTTTCTCATCCTTCCCTCCTTTCCTCCTTACTTCCTTTCTTCTATTTAATCTAATGTACACAGAGAAAGCCTAACAGCCTACCTGTCTGCCTTTTCCTGCAAAGTTTAAAGAACAATAAACTATACTAAGTTCATTTTCAGTGTGTCCTCTTTCTTCCACATCAGCTCTTCCTCTTACATTCTCTATTTCAGTTAATGCCCCAGACAGAAACTACCAAACCATGTTTGATTTTCTTTCCCCATCTTCTCCTCACCCAACAAATAGCCATTTTCTGTCCTTGCCTTTACTTCAGTCCTCAGTCTGGCCTATCCTCTCAGTCCTCTCACTTCCACCCCAGTTCAACATTTATCTTCTCTCCTTGACCAGAACAATAACTGCTTACTTAATCTCCCTGTTTATTCGCTTCCTAGGACTACTGTGACAAATCACCACAATCTAGGTGACTTAAAACAAGAATTCTTTTCTCCCTCAGTTCAGGAGTCCAGAAGTCTCAAAGTTCTTGAAAACATCTTAGGCTCTCAGTTGGAAATTCAAGGGTCAATGTGCATTTATTTATTCATTATTTAATAAATCTTAAACACTTACTATATGTCTATCATTGTTCTAGGGCCCAGAGACTAAAACAGTGAATAATAACAGCATGGTGAACCTTGTCACTCAGAACTTCTAGTCTAGTAAATGAGGATGCACTTGATCAAACCAGAAGCTATAAAAGTGACATAAGTACAAAGCAAATGCTGTCAGAATCTAGGGTCAAAGGTATATATAGAGATTCTCTTTATATGGAACTGTCTGGAAAGGCTAGAGAAGGTGGCTTCTCTAGGTTTATTTCTTCCTTTCATACAGTTTAAAATGGGTGCTCACCTCACAAGAAGAACCCAGGTCAAGAAAGAGAAGGTGACTAATTTTCTAGAAGCTACTACAGGATCTGACTTTTAGTTATTATTTATAACCTCCCAAATCCCCCAATCACCATCCTTACTTCTCACAGTATGGATCACATTGACCTGTTTTATACTTCATGTAACTGGAATTGTGCTGTATGTACTCTTTCATGTCTGACTTCTTTCATGTAGCGTTATGCTTGTGAGATTTATCCATATTGTTTTGTGTAATTGCAGATCATTAATTTTTATTGTGTGAATATATCACAATTTATCCATTATATTAATGATGAAAATTTGGGCAGTTTTCCACTTTTAGCTTTACTCATAATACTGCTATGAACACTCTAGTACATGTCTTTTGGTGACTATCCTTATGCATTTCTTTTTGGAATATATGTAGGAGTGAAATTGCTGGTCATAATGTATTAGGAAATCTTTTTTTATCTTTATTCTGCTTATGGATAGGAGAATCTAGTCCTTCAGCCTCTTTGATCTGGAGTGACAAGTTCTCACATCTCTCTGAAGAAGAGTATCTTGTCACCAGTCAAGAAGGAGAATACACTTGATCCAGCTGATGATGACTGTGATGCCCTGGCGAGGAGTGGGCTGTAATAACCTCTTTCAAAAGACTGAAAACCTTTTAAAAGCATCTGTCCATAAATTTCTTATTGTTGTATTATCTACAGGAATAAAATCTGTATGTTCCTCCCTCAAATACCTTTGGAAGGCATTACTAGTTATGAAGCAGTCAAGAAGGAGGGACAGCAGGACAGAGTGTTGGAAGGATTAAGGTGCTGCTCTTCCTTCCTGCTGCCCCTCCAGGCATCTGGTCACCCAGTCCATGGGGCTGGGAGTTATGCTTCTCTTTGCTTTACCTGCACATCTAATTAGTCACTAAGTTTTACCTATTCTGCCACTATTGTCTCTCAAATCCACTCTTTCTCCATTCTCCCTGCCATATTCAGTCCCACATCATCTGCCTCCTTCTCTTTATCACCAATGTCTTAAATGTTCTTCCTCCTCAATTTCTCACCTCTTCCCAGAACCTCCATCTACCACTTCTCAGTCTACTGATAGAGGTTGGAGAGGGTCATTCTAAAATAGAAATGGTTCAGCCATTAGGTTATTTCCTAACCAAACTCTTCATTAGTCCCCATGGCCTTCAGTACAAAGTACAAACTCCTTCTTTGGATATGCCCAACAAGGTCAAAAATCGAGGATGAATAAAATATGAATGTTGTTTATTTCTTCAGTCTCATCTCTTACCACTCACCTCTCCTCCACAGAGCCCTTGGCTCCAGCTCTCCTGCATATCTTGTGGTTATGGGGACCGTCACATTGTCTCTCATTTGACACATACTGCTCCTCCAATTCTCCTTCCTTACCCTGCCTTTCTCTGCTAGTTTCTTTCCCCTTCAGGCAAAACATAAGGTGTCAGGTGACTTCCAGCTGGCCTCTGGCTCCCTCAAAGTCCAGATGGGGTCCTTCCTCTGGGCTCTAGTAGATCCTGAACTTCCTCACCAAAAATGTAGAGCAATCATTTGTTTATCTCTTCCCTAGTGATTCTCAACTTTGGCCTTATTTAGGGCTTCACCCCAGTGATTATCATTCAATAAATTAGTAGTGAGGCCCATCAGCAAAGCTGTAGGTAATTTTATTGTGCATCTGGATTGAGAAACACCACTCCAGACTGTAAGTTTCACTGATCTTGGACCCTTTCTTAACTAACTTTGTATCCTTAGTGTGTCTCCCCAGGGCCTGGCTCAGAGTGGGTTCTCCAGGTCCTCATTCAATGTTTGTTGAGTAAATGAGTGTAGCTCATGAAAGAGGAAGTTCGTCAGGGCATATTTAAAGGCTTAGGAAGAGGAGGGGTTATTCCAGTCTCTGAGTGAAACAAGCCTCTTTCCTTGAATACTCATCCTGAAGAGCTTGGCCAAGTTTAAGATGCTGGAAAAGTGCCAATCTCCTACCCTGCAGATGTTTAATCTTGGGATGTTTCATCTCCATCTGCACATTTCAACCTCACTGGTCCATCAATCACAAATGCTCTATGCATGAGTGAGTCTGTGGAAAGAGTGGGAGTTTCTTAGCTCTGTAGCTTATGGTGTAATACAATAATTAATAGAATAGACAAAGTTTATTTAACTGGGAGGGCAGGGGATTGTGGCTCTTAAAATTTTTTTTTATGTCTCTTCTATAATCTTTCAGAGTCACATTTAGTAGAACATTCCTGTTATCCAAAGAAAAGCTATTAAAACAGCTTATATACCCCCCACCCTATGTACACCACAAATAAGAAAAAAATTAAACCCATAATGTTAGCAGTACTGACAGTAAAGGCCTTAGATCTGAATTCATATTTGTCTCCATTATATCTTTAAAACACGTACCCTATCAGCTCATTTGGGGCACTTTTACATAGCAAATCTTTCTAAATTTAGGGGAAAAAAGAACAGGCATAGATTTTCAATAGATACTAGACTCCAGTCTTTTATTTTTCTTATCTCTGCCAGAGCGATGGGCATACTCTATTTTGCCATTTAGAATTGCATTATTTTTAATTTTTTAATGACTAGAATAAAAGCTTGAACTGAGACTATGAAAAAGGACCTGAAGTCAAATGCTGATTCTCCAGCGGAGACATTCTTTTTCATAGTTACAGTCTTTCTGTTGATTTCGTAGCCTTCAGTGGATCCTGGGTCCTAAGGCAAAAATTAGTGGTTCTATAAAACCAAGAGGTTCTGCAAGACTCAAGTTATCATTTCAAAAAAAGCAAGGGAGGATAGACATTTACAATCTTTTTGACAGTAAGTTGATCTTTCTTTGTAAATGCTGCGTGAATAGAAATGGGGAAGAGATGTGTTGAGTGGATTCCTGAGCCGTTCTGATTCTGGGGTGGGGCATATATTCCTATCACCAGTAGCTGAGAATGGGCTCTCATTCCTGAATATTGTGTGACTTTGGTCTGCTCACTTCTTGTCTCTGTCCCTCTTCTTAACTCTCCATACTGTTTCCAGAGTAGTCTTCAAAATACACAGTTTCCCTGTATCCCTAAGAACTATCCCTGGCTCGTGCCTCACCCCACCTGGTCTAGCTGGGTGGGGTGAGGCAGGGGCTGGGGATGGTTCTCATGGATGCCCACACTGGCCAGCACAGTGATATATGGAAAGGATAAGGCAAAACTTGGGATCAAGTGGTACCTAGAAACACAGAGATCCAGATTGGCAGGTGGGAATTTGAAAGCAGGTGATGTCTGGCAATGCAGCTGGGCAGGGAGATCTAAGTGAAGAGAGCAAATTTGGCCAAATCATCTAACTTCTCTATACCTCATTGTCTTTATTTGTGAAGAAAGAAAAGAAATAGTATTTACCTGATAAGATTTTTGTGAGGATTGCATAAGTGCATGTGAACTTCTTAGAACAGGGTCTGCCACAGAGCAAACACTCAATACTTGTTAGTTTTTCACATTCGTATGACTATAGTATTAGTATTAATACAAGGTCCAGGGACTCCAGTCCCTGGAGGGCTGAGTCAAGAGGCCTGACAGGCTGGAGTAAGGTAGATGCCCATTCCAGGACCACACTCAAGCACATGGAGCAAGACAGAGGCCTGATACTAGATCGGGGGCACGAAGTCAAGATTGGGTTTGGGGAATGTGGCAGAGAGGCACTTCTAATAAACAAAACAAAGCAAAACAGAAGAAAAACAAAAGACCTTTTATTCAAGTCTGCTTATGTTTCAGGCTCTACAAATTCCCCTTAAAAAAGTAGTAAGTGAAAACATGAAGTACTGTTGTATGGATGAAAAGTGGTGGGATACTGGCAATTTCTTATAGTTTAACCTCATGCACCACATAGTATATCCCAATGTTTTAGGGTATGACCTCTCGAGTGTGATCTATGGAATCCCCGTTTACTAGCTGTGTCACTTTGGGCAAGTTACTTATCCTTTATGCCTCAGTTTCCTCGTTTGTAAAAATGGGGAAAATAATATATCACTACTTTATTGGAATATTGTGAGAATTGCACAAAATAATTTCCAGGAGCATTGTGAAGATTTAACCTGTTTAGAAATGTGAACCGTTTAGAAATTACTTGTTTAGAAATGTGTGTGGCACCTAGTCAGCACTCAATAATTTAACTGTTGTTATTATTATTATTATTCCAGACCCCAGAAAACTATGCCCAGTACATGGTAGATGATCAATGAATACGCACCAAATGAATGCATGAATGAATCCGTGTAAAGAGCTGTGCGTAGACTTTGGTTCATTTTACACTCTGAATAAGTGTCAGCTACTATAATTATGATTTCTCTTTAAATCTTACAGTAGTCCTTTGAGAGATAACTATTGTTATTTTATTAGGTGGGGTAAATTAAGTTATAGAAAGGTGAAGAAACTTTACACAGAACATACAGTAAGAAACAAGCAGAGCAAGCATTTATAACCATATTGGTCTGACTCCAGGATCACAATAGGTTCAAAGTCTGTCTTGGTCTGTTTAGGCTGCTATAAGAGAATAGATGGGGTTGTTTACAAACAGCAGAAATTTATGTCTCACCATTCTCAGTCTGGGAAGGCCAAGATCAAGGCACTGGCAGGTCTGTGTCTGGTGAGGGCTTGCTTTCTGGTTCACAGTTCTCTCTGTGTCCTCATATGGTGGAAGACGCTTCCTTTGGCCTGTTTTATAAGGACACTAATCCCATTCAGGAGGGATTAGTTGTCCCCCAAAAGGCCCCACCTCCTAACCTCCCTCTGGGGGTTAGGATTTCAACATATGAATTTTGGGGGAACATAAACCTTCAGACCATAGCAAAGTCAGAGCTTGGAAAGGACACAGGCTATTTGTTGTTTCCCATTTTTGAGCAGGGCCTACTTAAATCCCTCTTGCTTCAAATCTAGATGGGTCCCTAATTCTTTGTGGGGATGAGCCTACCAGTAGGAGTCATGTGGCTCAGTTATATAGGAGGTTAGGCTAAGGCTACAGTTTTAAAGCCTTAGATTATAGTTGACTGTGCCATTTATTTCTTTGATTTGACTCTGAAAAAGTATTTTCTCAAAAATGGAAATAAAGAAGGGGTCATCATGAAATAGCTGCTTCTGGAAGTCCTGAACTAAGGTTGAGAGGGACTCCACGGTGAGAACATGCCTGACACTGGCCAGTCCCTGGGTGTAGGGCCTGGTCTGACAGATGGACATGATGCTCAAGCCAGCCTCTGCCCAGCTCTGTCTTCCCGGGGACTCAGATTATGAGGTTGTATCTCAGGCATTATGGTTGCACCCTCATTTCACCTCTCAGAGTCCTGAGGCTATTCCTAAGAAGGACATTTTTCATGTTCTGCTTAATAGCATTCCCTGAATATCCTTTCTCCCCCGTGAGCCAAGCAGCCACCTTTGTAGTTTGGGTTCTCTTGTGCCGAATCTGCAAAGCCTGCTCAGGGCACCAAGTTTTTGGTCCATCTATGCACCTGCTCACAAACTGCAAACCCTCCAGCAGTTCCTTTTAGTTCAGTTATAAGTAATGTTACTTTTAATCTGAACTCTGAACCTGGAGCAATTTCTATAGTAGCTTCCACTCACTAAGTATGGAGTGTGTGTTGGGAACAAAGCACTTAGCAACAAGAAAACTGAAGCTCAAACAATTCTTCCCAAACTTTACCATGCACATGAGTCACCTTGGCATCTTGTTAAGATGAAGACCCTGCTTGAGTAGGTCTCAGGTGGAGTCTGAGATTCTGCTGCGTGATGCTAATGCTGCATGGGTTGCGCTTTGAATAGTAAGGGCTTGGCTCCTCAATCAGTCTGCATTGTCACAAGATCTCCCAAATGCGTCACATGCACATTTAAGTTTGGGAAGTACTACTCTATACTACTGAGCCAATTTTTTGGATGATTATGGAATTTCTTTTTTATCAAAGTTGAAATTGAAAAGCATTTTCAACAAATACCAGCCTAGGAAAAGCTGCTTAAGATTGTAAAGAATTTAGAAAATGGGATGACATATTGAGAGATTCTTTCTTCTTGCACCAAATAAGTGATGTCCTTTTCAAAACCAATTCTGAAATTCTCAGACACCAACTGGGTATCCAGTACTTCAATTCAATTCTGACACAGTCTACCTGGGGTTAGTGTCAGATCCTACAAGTTAAAGGGCCCAGCCTCATGCTATTGACCCCACTAAAATGCCAGCTACAAATGGGATACCCAGGCTATCCATATTTCTTCCTGGTGTACTACAAATATGGGGATTCTTAAGACCCCCTCAAGTTCAATAATTCACTTTAACAACTAACAGAATACAGGAAAACACTTTACTTACTATTACTGTTTATTACAAGGATGCAACTCAGGAAGTCAAAACGTCCATGCCCTCTCTGGGTACCCTCTGGGCACCAGAGGCTCTCTCAACCTGGTTAATTAGGGCTTTTTATGAAGGCATGATTTATCACATCATTGGCTATTGCTGACTGAATTCAATCTCCAGCCCCTTCTTCCCTCCCAGGAGGGCAGGGAATTGGGCTAAAGTTCCAACTCCCAAAATAGCTTGGTCCTTCCAATGATCATTCCCCATTCTGACACTGTCTAGGGTCTCACCAAGAGTCACCTCATTAACATAAACTTTGGTATGGTCCAAAGGGATTTTGTCATGAATAATAAAACACTGGCCTATCAATCTTATCACTCAGGAAATTCCTAAGGATTTGGGAGCTCTGTGCCAGAAACCCAGGACAAAGACCAAATATGTATTTCTGATTATACCATATATGGAAATGCAAATTTAGGGGTGCATCATGGTGATTTCACTTTCTGCATGTTCCTTTGCTATTTAGAAAGCAGTTTCCCATATTTTTCTCTTCTTTGCTTCTCACCAAACCCTATTCAATGTGTGTGGAGTAGCATTAGCTGAGTGGGTGCATCAGCCGCACCTGTAGTTGAGATAACTTGCTAGGTTTCCACAGTTGTGAATTCATAAAAATGCACCACAGACAACTAAGATTTATACACACCCCATTCATAATAAGAAATGGCACCTCTTTTGAAAGCAAGAAGAGAGGAGATAAAGTGATGAAGTGTGAAGCTGACTGAAGTTTGCTGGTCAGTGTCCTTCATTTGTCTGGGCTGGGTCTGGGAGCAGGAGAGCCAAGAGGACTTCAGGAGCCCAGAGAAGTCAGACCCCAGATGGAGGAGGAGAGGAGAACTGGCCAAACCTTCACTGAGGGCTCTTCTAGAGCTGCTAAGAAATAACTTAAGTCAGAAGCCAAAAAATGTTCTTACCTTTATCTAACAACTCTCAGTTCTGGGCATTTATTTTAAAGAAAAATAATATTTCAGCAGCCTTTTTGCAATAACACAAAATTGAAAACAAGTGTCCAAGTTACTAGAGGAGTGACTACATTACAGTATTTGATGAACTATGTAGCCAGAAAAATTGTAGATTTTATACCAAAAAATGTAATAAAAAATAAATATTATGTATCAACATGGAACATGTTTGCAATTGAGGGTTAAGTAAAATAGCAGATTATAAAGATTTATGTGTTATATGACTACAATTATATAAGCTAACAATGGGGATACAGTAAAAATAAATTGTTTTGATGGAGTGTTGGGATTAGAGATTATTTTTCTTCCTTAAAATTTCCCTAATGTTACTGCTTTTATAACAAAAATGTAGGTAGTCTTAAGAATACAAGTTCTTGATATCACTAAGTACAATTGCTTTGTCCTCACAGTACATGACGAGGACAAAAGCTACAAACTTTTACCAACTTGACAATGTCTGTATCAATAGTGTTAATTTTCTGCCTCTTTTTCCTCTAAAGGAATCCTGTGAAAATGACTGAAAAAATTGTCATTAAATTCAAAACTGTGTCTGGGTGGGTCTGACTCAAAATATGGGCCATGAGGCATCCATGGCCTTCTCCTTGGGAGGTCCAAGTACTGGAGTTCATAAATCCAGGCAGTCATAGTGCAGAGCTGCTATGCTGAGCCTCTGAGAAACACTGCCGATCAGGCATTAACATGATGTGCTCAGAGAAGACAAATCATTTCAAATATGAGCCCAAGTCAATAGTTATTTGACAGATACTTCAAACTACGTGCATTGATTGTGTTGAAACTTCTTCTTGCAGGGGCAACTCTGTGTAGAAAACGGACAGTAAATTGAGCAAGGACTTATGTATTTAGGAAAAGAGTTGTCCTAGCAATACTTGGGAGTCTGGCTAGTTGCCTAATAATTTAAAATATCTTACATATACAAAAAATGTTTCTAGATCACAATCAAAAATAAAGAATATTTCCATGCTTATTAGCACTGTACATATTGCGACCTCGTTGGTACTAACATATGGGCAATTATAAAGAGATGAAATGCTTTGCCATGGACATAGTTTCTTTTGTTTGCCCAATTGCTGCCGTGGGAGGCAGCACTTCTCATGCTGTCCTGTCTTACCCACCTACCCAGGCGTAAAAAGTGATACTTTTATTAAGGACACTAACACAGGCTTAGTGGCATGTACCAGCTACCTAGAGGCTCCCATCACATCCAGGAGCCAATGCCATAGCAACTGAGTATGGATTCAGGGCTTGGAATCTGTCTGCCAGCAGCTTTTAATAGGTTTCTGCTCTGCAGTGTTCTCCCATTGATCCAAGCCCACCACGTGACGCCATTCCCAGAGGCTCACCTTAGCTTCCCTCCCTCAACCATTCTAATTACGTGCTGGGCAATTTGTTGGTCCTATATGACCTACTAACCAAATTTCAGAAAATGAGATTATGACCAAACCAACCAAGATATTTGCATTGTTTTTCCTCTTCTCAGCAGTGACTGACAAGAATTCTACAAATACAGAATATCAATATTATTAAAACATAGATCTCTGGAGATAGATCATTGATAGAAGAAATTCTTTTAAGAGAAGACCCAAGTGTTTAGAAAGCATACAACACTAAAACAACTATTCTCTTTTTGTTGCTGCCCAAGTAAAGGCATCTTGAAACTATTTTTAAAGGATAATTCAACCTTGAAATCAAAATTTAGTTCTCAAAACCTCTAAAAAACTACAGCAATGTTTTTACCACAGAAGAATTTGGGGCCAACTTTTGAAGTAGAAATGGATGCCATCATGATTAACAGGGGGTTCTTCCGGTGCTGTTCAGAGGTATGACCAGAGGGACAGGGTACCCCGTCTCAGCACATGATACTCCCTTAGCCTTGCCCTTCTCTCCCCTCGTTTCTCTGATACCTGGCTGGCACACCCATTTGACTTGGAAGATATAGCTTAACGCTGGAGGTAGAGAAAACTCGAATAACTTTCCAAGGCTACATTGCTAGGAAGTCGCTGGATCAAGACAAATCCAGCTTTGTATGTGATTTTAAGCTCTGTGCTTTACAGCTTTCTATTTCAACTATAAGTCAACTTCCCATGGATTTTTGTATAACTCTCATCTTTTTGTTCTCTAGGAAAGGTGGAATATATTCCAAGCTCCTGTGGGAAGGAGTGGCCAAAGCCCACTTGTCAGCATAATTCATTTCTCTCTCTATCCTGCCCCTAATGAAAGTGAAAATAGAGATGAAAAAAAAATGGGTGTTGTGTCACTAAATGTGATGTGAAAAGTCAACTAATGGCTCTCAAACAGTTCCCCAGAATTGTCAACTTGAAGTTCCCTTCCTGGGTGGCACTTCCAGGGGAGGGGCCTCAGCTCGCACTCTTTTGATACTTCTCCCTGACCTGTTCCAGAAAGGCAGATCCAACTCCATTTGTCCAGACTCCTCCTGGATAATAGCACAATTTTTAGAATCACTTGATTGAGAAAGTTCAGCATGGTGCCTAAAATTGACATCTGTAATATTCTCTAGACTTGGCTTTAAATCTCTGCTTCCTAGGTATGTTACACTGGGTGGGTTATGTAGCCTTTCTGAAATTCAGTTTCCTCATCTTTGAAGTAAAGGAAACGTACCTCAGGGGATTGGCTTGGGACTAATGAGATAACAAACCATAGGAGATCAGAGAGGTTATGGAACTTGACTAAGACCTCAGGCCTGGGTGGCAGACCCAGGATTTGAACCCAGGCAGCCTGACTCTAGAGTCCTCCCCACTTTATAACCACTTTGCTATGCAATGTGATAAAGCTATAATGGGTCAATGGTCAACATATGGCCCAGAGGGAGAACACAGGGAGGACCTCTAACCCAGGCCAAGAGGGAAAGGATCAGGGAAAGATTTTCAGGGTCATAACATCAAAGCTGCAAGCTATAGGAGTTAGCCAAAGAAAGGGAGGAGTTTTGGTGGTAGAAAAGGGGGATATTGAGTAACTAGAGTAGAGTGGCAGAAGGAACAGTGTACAAAGGCCAGGAGGCAAGAGAGAGCATGGCACATTTGGGTTCCAAATTATAGTTGGCTAATCAGTATGACAGGAACTGCCATGCAGGTGCCTTCTGTGCCAGACTGTCACACTGAGTAACTCTTCCTTTGTGCATATGGCCTCTGAGCCCTTTGGTGCATGGCTGTGTGGCTGCCTACCGTGGCTTTGTGTGATCCTTGTGATTCCAACTTAATTACAAGCTTCCTGAGGGCAGAACCGGGACTTTGGGCATAGTTTCATCAGAACAAAGCATATGTCAAGAACTCCAAACATACTAACTACACCTGCTACTGTAAATTTACCTGTGAATGACTAAGTAAGCTCCCCTCTCTTTAACAGAAAACATCAATGAGTATATTCCCTAAGCACCCAAGGATATGGAGTGGTGGCCAGAATTTGTTTTCATCCATGGAGAGTACCAGTGCCACACGGTTTGTGTGGAAGCTGCCCTCCAGCTGTGTGGACAATCGGTACTGTCGTGGACTCACACAGCAGACAGCTGAAAGGCAGTGCCCAGAACTGATGGCAAATTGTGAGAAGAGGACTTGTTTTCCCTGGGACTAGCAGACATTGCTATTTCGGGCTAGTGTAGATAATGACTGTGTAAGTGAAACTCTTGTCATGAACCTCATTGTTCAAGCCACCAGGGCAATGATTATTGTTTTTTCTCATTAGAACCAGGACCCTCAGAGTGGCCCGATGTGACCATATCCTCTTCATATTCAGATCTGTATCCTTTGGCTTTTTTTTTTTTTAAGAGAAAACATGTGGGCTAATGATTTTATTCCACTCAATAGGTATCGATTTTCTCTTTGCAACTTTTAGGATAGCAGAAAATTATTTTTTTTCCAAGGTGAAATATCATAACAAAATGGATACATGACAACCAGCCCACGAGGAGGGCAAGCTAGCCCCAAATCAAGGAATAAACAATAAGTGAGGAGGCCTTCTGAGGTGACCCCACTCATTGTTTATATTTACTGGAAGTTGGTTTTGTGATAAATATGCATGAAAAATGTCATGACTGTAAAAGCCTCTACTGTATATTTTTGGAGATGTTCTTAAAATGCCTTCCTTTGCTCTTGAACGGAGGATGGTTATAACTTTGTGGTGATGGTGGTAATCATTTGCATGGCTTATATTTTTTTTTTTACTTTTTATTTGGAATAATTTCAAACTTACGGAGAAAATTTACAAAAATAGAGCAAAGAACACCCTTATAGCCGATATCCAGGTTCATCTATTATTAACATTTTACCTTACTTGTTCTATCTATTTATCTACCTATTTTTTTCTGAAAAAATTGAGAATGAGTCACATGTTATATTCATTTACCTCTAAATATTTCTGTGTCAATTTCCTAGATACAGTTATCAGTCTCAATAAGTTTAATAGCAACACAATAATTTTAAACAATGTATGGTCTATATGCCAATTATCAATTGACCCAATAATATTTTCTCCTCTAGCACAGTCCTGTCTAGTTATGTATTTAGTTGTAATACCTATTTAGTCTCTATCTGAGTGTGTTCAGGCTACCATAACAGAATGCCATAGCCTGGGAGGCTTACAAACAACAGAAATTTATTTCTCACAGTTCTGGAGGCTGGAAAGTCCAAGATAAAGGTGCTGGCAGATTTGATGGTTGGTGAGGGTTTTCTTCCTAGTTTATGGGTGCTGCCTTCTCCTTGCTTCTTCACATGGTAAAAGGGGAAAGGGAGCTCCATGGTGATTCTTTTATAAGGGCACTAATTTTATTCCTAGAGTTTTGCCCTAGTGACCTAATTGTCTCCCAAAGTCCCCACATCCTAATACCATTACATTCAGATTTCAACATATGAAGTTTGGGGAACATAAACATTCAGTCTATATCAGTTTCCTTTCATCAGAAACAATTCCTCAGTTTTTGTCTTTTGTGACATTGATATTTTTGGAGAACACAATCCCTTTATCCTTTTGAAATTAAAATGCTCCTTATTCATTCTGGATACATCTGATGTTTCCCTGGTTAGGTTTAGGTTATTCATTCTTTACTGGATGTATGACTCTTAAATGAGACAGATTCTTTGGGATGGAAGTCATCTAATGAATCTCCCTATACAAAACAGAATAGCTGCATGAGCTGTGTACCACCAGCCTGGAGCTTGAGTTATAGGCTCAACCCTGCCATTAACTCCCTAGGCCATCCTGGACAAGTCACCCTCCTGGGCCTCAGTTTCCTCATTATAAAAGGAAGAGATTGAGTTAGATGATCTTTGATAGTCCTCCGTGTTAAACCATTCATGATTTTTTATGGGTCCATAACAAATGTGTGTGTTCAAAGGCAGTTAATATACTTAGTAAGAGTGAAAATAATAATAGCAACTTTCTTAGTTGCCTAGATCTTTGGAGAGCTTGGTCTAGATTTTCCAGAAAAGCTGAAACTTTAAACTAGCAAAATCCATTGTGTTTTGATTAGTAAGTGGTAAGATTATGCTTTTGCCTGGGCACAAAATGCAGTTTATCTCATGCAGATAAACTGATATATTAACACTGAGATTCCAAGATGCTCACATATTTCAAAACTCTATACTGAGGATCTAAAGACTTACTTTCTGGCTGATAACAAGATTCTTGTAATAACATGCATTTAAGATATCTTCCAAACACCCAAAGGCACACCATGTGCATTTCATTGCAGTAACCCATTTTTGTGCTTAATTAAATTTCATTTGGCAGAAGTGGCAATACGAATTTGATGTACTATGATTGCATAGCATTGCCAATACACTGTTCAGCCTTCTTCCCTGGACATTCCTATTACAAAGCATTTTGTGACAGAAAGAAGGAGTCAGTGAAGCTGCCAAAAGCCAGGCCACGCATTCTCTAGGGCAGCCCTCAAGAGCTAGAAAGAGGAACATGAGAGCTCACAAGAAGTAGAGGCTCCTGGTGCTTCAAAAGGCTACTCAAGTATTCCTGGCATGGTTGGCTCTTTATTCAATAATTACTAAAGGTAAGAAGCCCTTTCTGACCGTGCTTAGACACTTATCTGGGTTCTCAGATGTTTGTGTTGGGCATAGTGTTAAGGTAGAAGTATATAGTTGTATGGTAGTTTACAAAGCACTTGTGCTTATATTCTATGGGAGACAGCTTGGAGAAAAGTAGCAGGGAGCAATTTAGGAGATAGAGAACTTGAGTTCAAAATCTGACTTTAACCCTTATTAATAATATGACCTTAGTCAAGTTACCTACCCTCTTTGAGCTGCATTCATCTGCAAAATGGGATTTATAGTGCCTGATTTATTGGGTTGTTATGGGGATTAATGAAGATATAGATAGGTAAGCTGTCTAGCACAGAATTGATATTTAACATATACTTCTTTCTCTTTTTTTCCCCTGTCTTCTGAAGTAGGTAGGCAAGGCAAGTGTTGCTAATCCCATTTTATATGGGAGAAGATGGTGGCTCATTGAATTTTAAGGTCACTCAAATGGTAAGGGTCCAGGATGGATGTGAATTTGTGACTTTTCACTAGCCCATTAGTGTTTATTTCTCCATTGGAAACTGGTCTTCTGGAAGTTGATTACATCACTGAACAGGCTTCACCAAAGATTGAAGGAATTTGTTTTTTAATAAACTTTAAAAAATTTTTTAGAATAATATCAGATTTACAGAAAAGTTGCAAAAAGATAAGAGAGTCCCTATATACTCCTTATCCAGTTTCCTTGATTGTTAACATCATACATCATGATGGTGCCACTAAGAAATCAACATTGGTACATTAACTATTAATCACTATATTCCTATTCACTAAATTCTACACCTTATTTGGATTTTATTAGCTTTTCCTTGCTATCTCTGTTCTGTTTCTGGATCCCATCCAGGATCCCACATTACTTAGTCGTCACATCTCCTTAACCATCTCTGGTCTCTGACAATTTCTCAGATTGTCCTTGTTATTGATGACCTTGACAGTTTCAAGGAGTACTGGTTAGGTAGCATTTTTCTCATTTCGGTTTGTCTGTGCTTTTCTCATGGTTAGACTGGGATTATGAGTTTTAGGGAAGAAGACCATGGAGGTGAAAAGCCATTCTCATTACATTATATCTGGGATACACATAATCAACATGCTGTCACTAATGATGTCAACCTTGACCACCCAACCAAGGGAGCATTTATCAACTTTCTTCACTGTAAATTACTCCCCCGATCTTTACATCCTCTACTTTTTAGTAACAAATAATTAAGCACAGCCCATACTCAAGGGGTAGAGGGAAGTTTAGCCTCACCTCTTGGAGAACGTTTTCATTTGGGTTATTTTGCTTTTTTTGTCATACCATAAAACAATGTTTTAATAATTTGTGTTCATTTTTCAACACATCTGAATAGCATTTCCTGGTGCCTCAAATTAAATACCAGCCAGCTTTGCTAATTCACCCCACTCAGTCTTCAAAGAACAAGACAATTTTATAAAGAAGGGTTGAGTTGCTGAAAATCTTTACAATTCCCATATCTATGTATTTTACCTATACAATACATGTAATACTCCATATCATGAATTTCACTCTGTGTTGTATGTGTGAATATGTATAATATGCGAGTGAGCGTTTATAATCTATGATGACAAATACATTGTTCTTGGGTAGCTTTAAGAGTTTTAGCATTAATAATAATCCTTTCCATTTTAAAAATTGTTATCACTTTCAATATTGCATTCATCACCTTAAGGAATTAGAGCAGGGGACTACTGTGATATTAATTATGCATTTTTTTCATTTCCTGTAGGAGCATACCCTTTAGGCACCAGTCAGCAGCAGTAGTTTTCTATATGCATTGTCAAAAAATTGTCAAATTGTCATCAAATTCTTGCTCTTTGAGCTCTAATACAACGTTTGTGAATCAACAGCAGAGACATATCTTGAAAATTGTGACTTTCAATTGCAAGAGATAAGTGCTGGAGAGAGAAAAGTGTCACATTTTTGTTTGTTTTCTTCGCAATATTGACTTAAAATATGAAGAGCTAAAGCCTGGGGAATTCAAAGCATTAAATTTTTATTAAATATATAATGAACTGGGGAGAATGAGCCTTTTTCTGCCCTAAAGAAAACAAATGTTTGACCAACAGATAGAAAAAAGAGAATTTGAGAAGCCAAAACTGTCTTGGTCACAGGTAGAATCATGAGAAGGGAACCAGTATCCCATTTCCTTGACTGAGTTATTTTGGAGGAAGTAGGGAGGAATGGAACTGGTTGTACTGAACACCTGATTTTAATAATTCCCAGATGATTTGTTGAGAATCCCAAAGCAGAAGAACACAGTGCTTTGCTTCCCAGGGTGAAATCAGGAAATTGCAAAACTCATAGAGATATTTGCCATTCAAGCCAACAACCGAGAAGTCGAGTGACAATGTCTGGGTGGCAGGAGCTGAGAGTGGCCTTATAGTGTACCACATCCTCCAGGGTGATGGAGAAAGTGGCCAACTGCTCTTGAGTCCAATCGCAAGGTCAGGGCACAGCTCAGAGCCCACCAGCCATCCTGAAGGGACTTTGTGATGTAGAAAAGGAGGATACAAAGCAATGTTGAATAGAAGCGTAATAAGGGCGAGACATCTTTGCCGTACTCCTGATCTTAGGGGAAAATATTCAGACTTTCAGCACCAGGTATGATGTCACCTGTGGATTTTTCATAGATGTCCGTTATCAGGTTGAGGAAGATCCTTTCTGACTTAGTTTGCTGAGAGTTTTACAGAAATGGATGTTGGATTATTTTCATTTTTTTCCCCTCACATCTATTGTGATGATCATATGGGTTCTTTTTCAGTCTATTAATATATTGTACTGGGTTGAATAGCCAAAAGTGTATCTTGCTTAAGAAATCATTTCCTATTCCAAAGTATAAATTATATTCATTTATATTTACTATGAAGTATTTTAAAATTTTATTTTTTACATATAAATCCTTAATATAACTGGAGTTGATATTTATGTATGGTGTTAGGCAGAAATCCAATTTGATCTTTTTCCATATTGTATTAGGTTAAATAATGTCCCCTCAAAATTCATGTCTACCTGAAACCTCCTTTGGAAATAAGTCTTTGCAGATGTGATTAGTTAAGTTGAGGTCATATGAGACTAGGGTGGGTCCTAATTGAATGAGTGATGTCCTTATAAGAAAACAGAGAAAGACACATAGAATGCTGTGTAAAGCAGAGGCAGAGATTGAAGTGATGCTGCCACAAACCAAGGAACATCGAGGATTTCTGTCAACCACCAGAAGCTGGGAGAGACACATGGAACAGATTCTCCCTCAGAACCTCCAGAAGAAACTAGCTCTGCCAATACCTTAATATTGGACATCTAGCCTCCAGAACTGTAAGACAATAAAGTTCTGTTGTTTTAAGTCACCTAATTTGTGGTGCCTTGTATCAGTAGCTCTAAGCAACTAATGTCTGTGATTAATTACAACGATGGATTTCTTTAAATGTTAAACCAACCTTGTATACTTGTAATTGTTTCTCTATATATAGTATGTCTTTTTTCTCTAGCTGCTTATAAGGTTTTTTCCTTATCACTTATTTTAAGTAATTTGATTTTATGGTGTGCCTTGGTGTAGTTTTCTTCATGGATTTTGTGCTTGGATTTCATAAAGATTCTTGGATATGTGTGAGTTGATAGTTTTCATCAAATATGACCATATTTTAGCTACTGTTTCTTCAAATATTATGTCTGTTCCTTCTCCTCTACTAGAGGAGACTCCAACTACTCATTTATTAGGCCACTTGAAATTGTCCCACAACCTATTGATTTCTGTTGATTTAATTTCAGTCTTTTATCTCTTTATATCTCATTTTAGATTTCCGTTACTGTATCTTCAAAGTTCACTAATATTTTCTTCTGCAGTATCTAATTGAATAGACACTGAATTATTGAATTCAATTGAATTATCGATCCTATGTAGTGTATGTTTATTTCAGACACTGTAGTCTTCATCTTTGTAAGTTCAATTTGGGAGATACATGTCTTTCTATGTCCCCACATAAAATGCTCAATCTTTCCTCTAGCTTCTTGAACATATGGAATACAATAACAATAACTGTTTAATGATATCTCTGTCAACTAATTCTATCATTAATGTTATTTCTGGGTCAGTTTTGATTAAAAATTTTTTCTCCTTTTCATTGCTTCCATTTTTTTCTCTGCTTTCTGATCATTTTTTATTAGATGTCAGACTGTGAATTTTACCTTGTTGTGTACTGGATATTTTTGTATTCTTAAGAGTATTTTTGAACTTTGTTCTGAGATGTGGTTAAGTTGCTTGAAAAGAGTTTGATCCTTTTGGGTCTGGCTCTTAAACTTTGTTAGGTGGTACAAAACAGCTTTTAGTCTGGGACTAATTTTTCCTTACTAATGAGACAAAGCACTTTGATATTATTATATTCTGCCTCTAGGGGAGGCTGTGCAGGGCAGGGCCATGTTCTACTAACCTTTGGATCCCTGAATCTTAGCCCAGTTTCTGAGTCCCAAGTGGGGTTCCACAAATTCTTGCTGATTAAAATAAAACTTTTATCTGCTCTGAAAAATTTTCATTGTTCATCTCTATCATCCTCAACTGGAATCAATCTTGTGATTTTTGTCTTACAAGCATAGAACCCAATTCCTAGGTAAAACCTTTGACCATCCCTGAGCTGCCCAAAAGATTTCCTCCAATGCTATTTAGTCATGTCTCTGGACTGACTCCCATTTGTTTTGCATGCATTAGATCACCAGATTGAACTGGGTAGAATCTTCTGTGATAGTCACCTTATTGAAATGTCAAAAAGTAACTCAAATAAGATTTCTGAATTATTCACAAGGTTAAAAAGAACTACCATTTTCCTATACTTCAATGAAGTACATTCAGACATTTCCTTCTCTGTGAAGCCTTCCTTGGTCCTCCTGTTTTTTTTTTTTTTTCTTTTTTTTTCCCCCCGGTATGCTTTTAGATCCTTTTGAACATATCTATTATACTGTCTGAAAGATGCATTCCTGGGTTAAAAGCTGTAAGCACAGAATAGCTACTTGTGTAGGTTGGAGTTTCCCCTTTGGTATGTTTTAACACCCTGATATACTACAAACCCAACTCAGATGTTATGCCAAATTTTGATCAGTGTGTACACTTAATTTTGCCTCAGCTGAGAAGAAATATTCTCAGAAAAGTGGTGCAGAGAAAAATCAAGCAGCATCAAAGCATCGTTTTGAATTGGTTGAAACTCACATAGTGATTTGTCTCATGGCTATACAAGAGAGGGCAATCAGAATAGTAAAACTTCTCAAGGAGGGGAAAAGGGTGACTAAGTGAAAAATGCAATAACTATGGATATAATTTAGTGCCAGCAGGGTGCCATCAAAATGTATTTGTGCAAAAAAGTCTACATATTAGTGTGGATAATAGCTATTCTAATGAGGACAAGCTCCTTAAGGACCGAGACTTTGAATAATCCATCTTTGCATTCCTCATAAAACTTAGACAAGTGCCTTGAACAAAATGAATGTTCGTTTGATGAGTATGTTTTTATTCTTAGGGTAAGTAAGCATAAGACATAGTCTCCCACTTTAAAGAGTTCACAATCCAATGGAGTAGATAGATAAGGAATCAGATAGCTAGGTTTCAGTGCAATCAATGTTCTAATGAAAAAAAGACATTACCAGCTTTACCAGGAAAGGTCTCAGTTGCTTCCCAGAGGATGGGTCCTTGGTACCAGGTGTTGAAATGTGCTTAAGAGATCATGATGTAGAGAAAAGGCAGGAGAGTAAACCTTGCAAAGTGATAGCCTGTCTTACGAGCGATGAATAATCAAGTACTGTTGGAGAAGAGAACATGTGGTTTTAGCAGGGGAGACATCAGGTTGGTAGGTTGGGACCAGATTTTCAAGCATCTAGCTGTCATGTTGATGAGTTTGTACTTTATTCTGTGGGTTTAAAGAAACATCAAGGGTTTTCAGCAGGGGAGTAACATGAAGAGATTTACATTCTAGAAAAATCACTCCAAGATGATGCTCTGGAGGTGAGAGGGAAGCAGGGAAACCAGTCAGGAGACTCTTGCAACAGTCCTACCAAGAGATGATGTGGGTGTGTTTTCACCATTAACCAAGTCAGTTGCATTTATTTACCATCTTGTTTGCTTGGTGAAACTCCTACTTCAAGGGATATATCATAAATACACTCAAATTATACAGTTATGAATGATAAATAATCTTGCTTTCTTAGATCAATACAGAAGGAGGTAAGTGAGGGCAATAGGGAAGTGTCTACTTGAGATGCAAAGCAGGGGAGTGTCCAGGAAATGAGGTGGACTCTATGATGTCCTCCTCAGGAACCTAGACAGCGTCCTCCAGAGCAGCAAGAACCGGTACCCATCAGAAGTACAAGTTCATATTTGCACGTCCCTTTCCTTTGTTTCCTGATCCCTGTACCTCTTGTTGATTCTACCATCTGCAACATGCACAGACGCAAAAAGCTAACCTGAGTAATTATCTAATAGTGTAGTAATGCTTTTAGCAACCCACATTAACTTTATTTGACAAACCGTCAGAGTACGGAGACAAAGAGAGATCTTTATGTTACAGGTTTAAATGTTAAATCCTGTCATAAACTGTTCAGTTATACTTCATAGAAAGAAAATATATTTGGTGAACAATGGAGTCAAGTTAAAACAAGAAAAAGAGTATGTTCTGTTCTTTGGTAAATGCTGCTCTGCCAAGTATAGAAGTTCCACGGTTTTCAAGGTCGTATATACAAGGCTTATCTTAAAAAGCCAGGAGAGCTGTGTGCAAGGCCACCTCAGGTAGACAAAGAAAATTTTTGAAGCTGATGAGGGTCAGAAGTGGGTGTGGTGAGTGAGTGTGTAATGTGATTTAAAGATCACTTAGCATTAGTTCTCTTTGTGGTTGAACTGGCAGTTTGGTGGTATGGTTGGTGTTTTTAGTCCTCTCTACATTTGGCAGTGACAGGAACAGCAAGAGGCATCAAAACAGAGCAAAGAGATCCTCAGCTGAGATGGGAGAGCTGAGTTTAGGTCCAGCCTCCTATCCTAAGTCCTGTGAGTCACTTCAGCTACTGGGGGATTACTTTCTCCGTCAGTGAAAACGAGTGTTGGGTTAGATCCTTTCTAAGTTCCTTTTCACTGTGACAAATCTTTTACTCTATGATGCCTCATTGTGAAGACTTACTAACAGCCTATATGTAGTATCAGGGCTCAGTTTCTTTGTCTATAAAACAGAGGTAATATGACTTACCTAACCAACATGGCTTAAGGATTACACTTAACACATTAACTGTTGTGAGAGTTGTATTTTACTCACTCTGGTTTTGACCCTGGGTCCGCATGAAGCATGTATAAAATCCAACTTGTTGATGTTCTTATTGTTACAATTAATATTGACAATTTAATTCTAAAAACATGGATTAAATGAATAGAAGTCAATAAATTTTGTTTTTCTATATATGTTTACCTTTAAATTACACTCAAAGTTTTTATTCTATTTTTGTAATAGAACATTGTGGCCCCAGGGAAAAGTTTCTGTTTTTCGTGTGGCAGTCAATGTGTTTAAAGTAAAATCATGTGTGAAAGAAATTAGAACAGAACCTGTCAAATTGTAGAGTCTCAGTAAATCCAGGTGTCCTTCATTAGGTCTCCCAACTATTAAAAACGTTTGTTGGATCCCTACTATGAGCCAGGTAGTGTTCTAGGAGGGAGGTACAGAATAGCAAATACATTAGATAAATTTGCTACCTTCATGGAGCTTATAAGAAACACACTAATACAGCATTTCTTCCCTCCCCTCCTCCCTGCCTCCCTCTTTCTACCTCTTCTCAGTGACTATTGCAAATTCTGGCTGGCTGGACTCTAACCCCAGGAGGAAGAGACTGAAGGCCAGAAGGACTGGTTTGTGAGACTCTGAATGCTTTTGTTCAGTGGTAACCCCTGGACTTCTCTTTACCATAGGGCCTGGGAAAGAGTGTGGACAAATGAAGATAAATTGTTAAAAGAGTAGGAACAGAGTTAATCAAAGTAAATGGATACCAGGACTGGCTGTGCTTCAGGAGTCCCTGCATCTAAGTCTAAGAATGTCAACAACACTATACTGGTCACTTCCTTAGAGGAAACACCTGAAAAACCATACATATTGGGCAGTGTATAAAGAAAATCAAAAAATGAATGACTCTACAATCAATGTATATCTGCTCAACACCATCTAGGGCAGGTTGGACAAGGCATAGATAATATGTAATTTCCACCCTCGAGGAGCTCATATTTCCCTGAGGGAGGCAGACACGAGTCTCAATATACTGTGGTAAGTGCTTTTATAAATGTATAAATCCAGGAAGGTGAACAATGTAAAACAAAATATTTTGACCCCATCATTTTGATGTTGCCATTTTTATCTTACTTAGGTAATATTAAAAGTTCTTCTGAAATTAAACCACTCTTATAAGTATTAATTTTGTTTTTAGGTGATGAAATCATAACTAAATATTGTGGGGTAGAGATAATCAGCGTAAAAATAACATTAATAACAGCAAAAACACATATATTTAAGCTTATTATTGATTAAAAATTGACAAAAGATCAACCTACCTTAATAAGATTTTTATCTGAAAAATTGTATTCAAATTTTACAAAAATTAAGTTGGTAGAAATAACAGCAACAAATCACAGTGGCAGAAAGTATAATTTGTAAAATTTAATACAAGGGAAAAAACCTGATAAATCAAAAAATATCTTTATTGTGATGTATATAGAAAAGATCTTGTGCTCATCATTTAAATAAAATAAATATTGAAATAGAAAGTGCATTTAGTTGCACTGTGCTATAAAGAATATTGATCAAGGAATTCAAATGGCATAGTGGTCTGCTTACAGAAAATACATTCTGGATGAAAATTCATCAATGTTGAAGTCCATTAAAGGCGAGCTTTGTGGGTCACAGAGTGGGAAAGGTGGACGATGGATCTGGAGAGGCAACAGAAAATATACAGCATGTACATCAACCCTTGAAATTGTCAACAAAAGCTCTTCATGCATACAATTTTATCCAATTCATTTTTGTGGATCCCAGAGTAATGACTAGCACATTGTGGACTATAGTTACTTTGTAAAAGTTTGCTGAGTGAATAAAGAATAGAATAAACAAATGAAATGAAAAGAATGCTATACCACTGACTCTCAAAGTACCACTAATTCACGTTTAGACAGTAATATTAATACCTCCTATCACTTTGTACTGCGATAATCTGTTTTTAACATTATCACTCCCATCAGAGTGTATTGTCTTAAAAGTGGAGACTAAGTCTTTTACGCATATGTTTATATATAGTTCCCTGAAACTTAGCAGGCATTCAGAGAATGTTTGCTAAACAAATGAATGACAAAATTTGATATTAAGAGTCATGTTACTTAGCCTAAGAAAGCTAATATGCTTCCCTCATATTTCATTTTCATCAGAATAAGAAGTTCAGATGAGAACTGGGGTACATGACTTTGGGGCTCCTGATTCTCTGTGGAATCAGAGTCTGATTAGGAAATGTACTCTGGAAGGATAACACCTACACCATTTAGAGGAAAATGTGAAATAATAAGATGTCCATTGAGGGCTCTCCCCAGAGCTGGTTTCTACTCCACTATTTCCCTGGAGACTCCTGGCTCAGTCTTCTCTCTTCTTCTTAGCAAAGCTTTTGGCCCCAGCCGTGACAGCAGCTTGGAGGCAGATAGGAACATTATTTCATGAAGTAATTTAGATATGATTTTTTAAAATAAATCTCATCTTGGCACAAACTGTGGAAGAGTTTGGCTTTAACTGGTTATTTTGACATTGCAGGAAATAATAGGCTGAAAACTGAAAAACTATAGAAGCTTGAGAAGAAAGAACTTAGGTTACAATTTGCATACAAGCCACTCATCATAAAAAAAAAAAAAGGGCACTCAAAGGAGTGAAGTACATTAGTTAGTTAGTGTAGAGTCCCTATTTCCTCATAAAATTATGGGGAAAACCCTCAAAGAATTTCTTCTTTGTCCTAATATCCAGAAAGAATCCGTACTTAAAATTTCACAACTATCAAGTCTGTAGCCAAAAATGGTGGGGAATGCTTGATATTAGGCCAGAGGTTTTAAGGGCCCAGTTGTGGCTTATCATCCCAAACCCCCCAGGGTCTCCCATTCTTGGTTAGATCTTAGAGATTAATTTTATTCTCTGGCCCCGAAAGGCTACAGGGTGTCTGCCAATGTGACCACTGAAAAAGGTAGTACAGTAATAGCTGGGAGACAGAGAATCCAGCTTTGTTATTACACAAACAAGACATATGAATATGGGCAAGTTATTCTACTGCTCTAAGCCTGTTTCCTCATCTCTAAAATGGTGCTTGAATAAGGAAAGGTGTATTTCAAATAGAAATATAGGACATTTCCATAACCTCAAAAAGTACTCTTTTAAAAGTGAATTTAATTCCAAGTATTTTATGTATTTGATGCTATTATAAAGTATTAATATTAATACCATTAAATATGCTATATTATTAAGTATGAAATGTCTGATTTCCTTAATTACTAAGTTTGACTGTTGATATCTCTGACATTTCACTTTGACACTTCTTGTTTTATTTTCATTGTGAAGGTACATCTTCAGTCTTCCAAAGATATGTTTTGGCTTGTAATTATATTTAAAATTTTTTGAGAACAATTTTTGTGAAACCATGGATAAGTAAAAAATTTGTGTTATTTTTGAATATGAGTTCCATCAAGGAACCAATGTAGCACAGATAGCTTGAAATATCAATGGAGTGTTTGGGAAGGATGTGGCTAATGAGTGCACAGTACATCATGGTTTGAGAAGTTTTGTTCTGGCGATTTTAATCTTGAAAATGAGCCACATGGACGACCAGAGACCAAGGTGGATAATTATGAGCTGAAAGTTGTAGTGGAAATGAATCCATCTCCACCTACATGTGAATTAGCAGCAAGGTTTGATGTTACTATTCCAACAATATTGGATCATTGGAAACAAATGGGCAAGATAAAGAAGCTGGATAGATGGGTTCTGCGTGAATTAAATGAGAACCAGAAGAGAAATCCTCTCAAAGTTTTCTTTGCTGTCACAACATAAAGGCAAACCATTTATTCGACATATTGTTATGTGTGATGAAAAATGGATTCTTTTTGACAATCACAAGTGTTTGGCACAATGGTTCGATAAAGATGAGGTGCCGAAACATAGCCCAAAACCAAATATTCATCCAAAAAAGCTAATGATGTCTGTTTGGTGGTCCAGCGCTGGTATGTATTATCTGCTACGACTTCATGAAAACTGATCAATCAATTACAGCAGATGTCTACCGCAACCAGTTGGATGAAATGATGAGGATGCTTGCAGTTAAGCAGCTAAGGTTGGTCAATAGAGACAGGCCAATCCTCTTGCAAGACAATGCTTGACCACATGTTTCACAAACAACGCTGCTCAAACTACAGGGGCCGGCCTTGGAAACTCTCTGTCATCTACCAGATTCACCAGACCTTGCACCAACTGACTACCATTTATTCCAGGCTTTGGACTTCTTCTTGCATGGGAAAATATTCAATTCTCAACAAGCTGTGGAAAGCACCTTTTGCGATTTCATTGCCATTCACTCTCCAGGCTTCTTCACTGCTGGCATAAAGAAGCTACCATTAAGATGGTAAAACTGTGTCAATGGTTTAGGCACATACTTTGATTAATCGTATTGCTTCTTGTTTGAGATATAATAAACTACACTTTTGATTGAGAATTGGATATTTCGTATATAATGGCTAATTTTTTGTTTTATTTCTAATTATTTGTTGTTGGTATATAGACATGTAATTGCTTTTTGTACGTTAACCTTATGTCCTGTGACCTTGATAAATTCACTTCTTAGTTTTAGTAGCTTGTGGGGGGGAGATTTCTTAATATTTTCTATGTAAACAATGATGACTTGTGTGAATAGAAGACAATTTTATTTTCCCCCCTGTTTGCAGGACTTTTACTTTTTGTCTTATTTCTCTGGCTAGGACCCCCAGTACAATGGATAGATGGGTTCCATATGAATGAAATGTGAGTGTGAATATCCTGCCAAAATGAGTCTATGAATGAAACCCTAGATATTGGCCACACTATTGGAATAAGAGAGGCAAAAGGGAGCTGAAAAAGGGACAGAGATGGAGGTGCTACACAGTCAGAAGTGAACCATGGTGACTCCCACCAGCAGAAAGAGAAGACATGTCCCTGCAATGAAATACCTTCAAGCCCCTACTTTTGTCTATACTATGACCTAAGGTGGTAGATTCCCAAAAGGTTTTTTGAGCAATTGTTAGGCATTTGATCTCTGCTGCCTAATTGTGTTATTTCTAACTATAAAATCATCATGAACATATAAATAGTTTAGGAACATTTGCTGCCCAGGACTTGTGATTTTTACTATGTCATGTGTGCTGCTGTTGAGTTTTATAAACTGACTTAATGTGGTAGATTAAAATCCACCCAAAGACTGGTCATTTTTAATGAGCTAGGCTTCATCATTTTTTTTCATTCCTAGGGCTTAATATTTCTCTGGTCTTAAGACATCCTCAAAAAGTTGAGAGTTTACCTAGACTTTTCATGTGCATGAATCATTCTTGTTCCTCACATAGACCCAAGTAATCCAATTCATGGACATCCATTTTTCTAGATGAGGAAACTGAGGCTCAGAAAGACGAGTGACTTGCTAAGATCTCACAGAGAACAAATGACAGAGCTGGGGTAGGAGCCCATGTTTCCACCGTCCAAAGCCTATACTCTTCAACCTGCCTTTTCCTCACAGAGATATGCAAAGACCTGGGCCCTGTGTCCAGCTTTATGAAACAACAGGAGTTGGGAATTGGGTGGGCTCCCATACAAAACACACAGACTGTTTCCCCAATGAAGGATACGTTGACGTCACACAACATAAACCACATTTATCAGTTGTTTGGTACAAACAGGTAGGACTCAATCAAATTTCCACCTCAGCAAAAGAGAAACTGGAAGGTGTTCATGAATTTTTATGTTAAAGATATTGACAGACTTTTCATAAAAGAAGAAAACCAGGAAAGTACCAAGTTAGAAGAAAGATAAGACTAAGTAATTGACGGTATGAAAAGAAAGTATCTCAAAGAACAGGAATGGCTGATTCTGTGAGAGCAGTTTGATTAGGTATTCAAATATTGCAGTTCTAAGACATCTTTCTGGGGACGGAAACTGTATTGAATGGTCAGCATATGAAATCATGTGCAGTTTCTCAAATGTGCCCTGCTTTTCACACCGCACAACTTTTTCTCCTCCCTTTCTCTCTTTCTAGATTTCCCTTTCTCCGTTGACCAGTGATGAACTCTTACGTACATATCAAGTCCCAGGTAAGCACCACATGCTCAGAGAAAGTTTCAAGGGCCCCAGAGAGAGTTCTCTGCTCTTCTCTCTTAGCCTTCTCTAGATCTTGTATATTTCTAAGAAATGAGATATGGTGTTATTTTTCAAACGTATTTTAACTATTTGTATGTGTGTGCCCATTTAACTCTAGCATTTTTTTTTTAAGCAGGAGATTGTGTCTTATTAATCTCTTCACCCAGCACCTATGTAAAGACTGGCAGAGAGTACACCTTTAAAGCTTTTGCAGCAAACAGACAATGAAAAAACTTACAACACTGGGAAATTCTTCTGTTACACACACCTTGTACAAGTAGGAAAAAAACTCATAGTAAAATACATATTTGCATATTGTCTCTAGGTTAGATGCAATACTAAATAGAAATAAGTGTCAGCATTTCATGAGATTTCTGTTTATAGTTGTGCTGTGGAAAGAGAACATTGCTGCTGCTTGTATAATTTATTGACATCCAAGATTACATTTTGCTTTTGGAATGCACACCATGAAATAGAACAGGAACGGCTAGGGATATGGGTGAAAATGTGAATATGTCTGTAAAAAATATTTAATCTCTAAAATTCTATTTAAATATATTTTAATTAATGATCATAGACAACACACTAAATTTCACATTCACCTAGATAGACTCTAGACTCTAAAATAAACAACATGTATGTTACCCATTGTTGTCACCACCACCAAAAACCAAACCAACCCTATATTACAAAAAACATTTGTATATACTGTATACATATGCATGTGTGTATGTATATATGTGTGCATGTATATATATTAATGTATATGTATATTAACGTATATACACATACATTGTGTGTGTGTGTATGTGTGTTTATGTCTAGGCCTGAAGTCTTCAATAGTCACATGTCTATCTTAATTAAAACAAGTTAAAATTAAATTTAAAAATTCAGTTCCTTAGTGTCATTAGCCTTATTTTGATATGCAATGGCCACTTGAGGCCAGTGGCTGCTACATTAGATAATACATGTATAGTACATTCCCTTCACTGAGGAAAGTTCTATTTGGTCAACCCTGTTCTAGGCATAGCATGTTTCCATCATGCTCAGTCATTTTCCCATGATCTCAGTGAGTACTTACAACTCTGGTGGTGCAGGTATCATAGTTACTATTTCACAGATGTGAAAATGGAAGAACAGAGTAGTTTAATGATGTTTTCAAGGCCCTGAAGATAGTATATATTAATGTTGAACCCAGGTCTTCTACCTAATATTAATAGTTCTTATCACTGAACTGTAACTGAAGAGAAACTCAGGGACACCCTTTACCTTTAAAAAAAAGTCTTTTTTTTTTTTTACAGAAATGGAGGGCTATCAAACTGAATGACTTGCCTAAGGACACACATTTCTTAAGTAGAAGAGCTGCACCCATGTCTAGGTCCCTTGGTGTGAAAGTTCAGATATTGTGGCTTCAATAAATATTAAAGGTTTAATTAGTCACAAAGATTAACTCAAAATTCTACTCCAATTCAATTTTTCTAACATGGTTTAACATAAAACCCACATAATTTCTACCTCTTTCAAGCAGAGAGGATTCTCTGAGCGCCAGTGTTAGCATACACCCAAAGGCACACGAAGTCCCCACGGAGCACTTTATGGGTGTTGGAAGGGGATTGTGTTTACCTGAGTTAGGTTATATTTGCCTTTGGCCTTTAGCTCAGTATATCGGCATCGGGCATTTCAGTTTTAAAAAGTTCCTGTCTGAGATTTTATCCTAACCTCTTTCATTTGTTAAGAAGTGCTATCACACTCTGCTTTCTTGTAGAATGGGAGAGTATATTTTTCTGTGGTTTGTGGGCTGAAGGAAAAGAACATATCATTGCTGATGCCTGGATTAACATGATGGTGTGAGAATACAGATAAGCCACCTAAAAATATTTGGCTTACCAAACTGTAGCACTAGGCTATGCAAAATCGTCCTAAAATAACTTATATTTTAGGAAGTGTAGATTTTGGACTTAGGCTTATTAACAAACAGCCTCAATAGCTTTTTCTCCAGGGAGAGTAAAAGCATTAAAATACTCCAGCAATCTGAATTACTTAAGAAAGTTCATAATTTTGAGATCCAGTGTGAATGAACAAGATCAGTGTTTTACAAAAACAATATTTTTTAATCATTTTGGAGATTTATTTATTCTTTTTCAATTGTCTACAAGCAAGTATAAACATCTGAGAGCTCAGGACAACATTCTAATAGTCTTTTGTGCAGCCATTTCATTAGTCATGATATTATTCATTTAATGAGACTAATTTTTTTTTTTTTTTTTTTATATAGAGACAGGGTCTCACCATGTTGCCCAAGCTGGTCTTGAACTCCTGGCCCTAAGTGATTCTCCTGCTTTGGCTTCCCAAAGCACTGGGATTACAAGTCTGAGCTACCTTGCCTGGCCTAATGAGACCAATTAATCACATATTAGTTAAAGGCAAATTGAAGGAAATATTTGGGTTATTATCTTGGGAACCTAGTAAAGTAGCCCGAATTTTGACATCATGTTTAAGATGATAAATAGCTTTAACTAGAGAGAGTGTCACAGAGCAGGAAGAGATCTGGCATGTGAGATAGTCAAGTGAAGGAAACTGAGGCCCCAAATGGAGAACAGGTGTGTTCAAGTTAGAACTGGGATTCCCAGCAACACTTCCTGAGGCCCTGGTTGATGCCTCTTTTAATCCCATTCTAGCACAGTATAATAAAAAGAGCATGAATTCTGTAACTTAACATATTCAGATATAAATCTTGACTCTATCACTTATTACCACTGTGAGCTCTGTAGCCTTTTTGAGCTTTGTTTACTCTCAATTAAATGGGAACAATGCATGCCTGCTCCCACCCCCCAAAAAAGCCCATTTTTTAAGTCTCAAATTAGACAATGTTCCAAATGTATTTGGAAAATGAAAACTTTCATTTATTATTAAAGTTATTTTTATGTAAAAATCCTATTAAATAATTACCAGCCAGTTTGCTGGCTCATGCCTTGTAATCCCATCACTTGGGGAGGCTGAGGCTAGGGGATCCCTTGAGGTCAAGAGTTTGAGGCCAGCCTGAGCAAGAACAAGACCCCATTTCTACAAAATATAGAAAAAATAAGCTGTGTGTGGTGGTGCATACCTGTAGTCCCAGCTACTTGGAAGGCTGAGGCAGGAAGACCACTTGCGCCCAGGAGTTTGAGGTTGCAGTGAGCTATGATGATGCCACTGCACTCTAGCCAGGGCAACAGAGGGAGACTCTGTCTCAAAGAAAAAAAAAAAAGTTCTAATTACCCCTAAATCAATACATAAATTTAACCCAATCCCAATTAAAATCCTAAGGGAGTTATTCTTAGAATTTGATGCTATATATTCAAGTTCATCTAGAAAAATATCAGGGTAGAGTTAGTTAAGAATACTTTGGAAAAGAATAACAATGATGTTACACCTACACTAAAAGGTACGAAAATACCTTATAAGATGACCTCAGAGTCACTTAAAGAGTGTTGGCATGGGGATAGGACCAGACAGATAGTACACCAGATTTTAATAAATAATAAAAATGAGATTTCAATTAGGGATGAAGGCAAAAGATACTCAGCGAATGGGTTGTCATTTGAAAAAATGATAGCTAGTGCTATGTGTTAAGTATGACTCTATACACTTTATATCAGTTAATATTTTCACAGGAATTCTGTAAATAGGTACTATTATTATCACCATTTTATACATGAGGAAATCGAGACACAGACAAGCTAAGTAATTTGTCCAAGGTCACACAGCTGGTCAGGAGTAGAGCTGGAATTTGAACCCAGTGTTGAGTCTGGATTTAATCTATTAACCTCTTGCTATCCTGTATCCCAGCCTCATGCCTTGTACCAGAATACATTTCAAATTTTAGAAAATAGTTCAAAAAGTAAATTTAAAATTAGAAGAAAATATAGGTAAGGATTTCTATAATTTTGGGATATATAAGACATTTTTAAACATGACATCAAAATCAGAAAATGTAAAAGAAAAAGATGACAGATGTGACTATATAAAAATGAAAACTTTATCAAAACCAAATCAAACCAACAAAAAATGCAAAAAATTAACCAAACCAAACAACAGCAACAACAAAATAAATACAGAAAATTTGCAAGTGACAAATCGGAACATATACAAGGAACATATCTGATCAAGGTTAACAGATGAATGAAAAAAGAAAGAGTTTGATAGAGAATTGGTGAAATAATTCCTGGACTATCCATACACTGTGAGAGATCACCATTTTAAAAAACAACAATGTAGACTTATTATTTACTGGCATGGAAAGCTGTTCATGATATATTAATTAATGAATAAAAAATTGCGAACTTACAGTTGACCTGTGCTGTGGGGGAGTGAAAACCTGGAATGGTGAAATCAAAATTGTCTCCAGGTAGTGTGGTTATGGATGATTTTTATCATTTTTCTTTACACTTTTATTGATTGAGCTCCTAATAGTGAGCATGTATTTCTTCAGTGATGAAATGGTCTAAGCCTTGAATCATTTTTTTCCATAGAATGAGTAGAATAGGAATATATATTTTTTTAATTATTATTTTTTTTTATTTCTGCATGTTATAGGGGTACAAATGTTTAGGTTACATTGCCCTTGCCCGTCCCCCCAAGTCAGAGCTTCAACCTTGTCCATCCCCCAGATGGTGCGCATCACACTATTTTAAGAGCACAATAAATTTATATATCCCTAGTTGACAGCAATTTCTATGATGTTTTGGTGGAAAACTATGGTTTGGGGAGAATGGCTTAAAATAAAAGGCCAGTGAGATTAAGTTACCAATTTCGACACAAAATCACAGAGCATGACCTACGCAATTCCTACTTTGGGGAATTTATTTTGTCTTAATTTTTGCAGCTAAATATATGATGTATATTTGTAAATGTTCCATAGGATCTTGGAAAGAAGGTATATTCTCTGTTTTATCCCTTGAAATCACTGTATATATATTAAATTAGCTTATTAACTTGGATATTCAAATCTTCTATATCCTCAGTTGGTTTTTATCTATTTAAATGGCCAAGGCTAGGGTGGTATTTTAAAGTCTCTCATAGTCAGGTTTCTGTACATTTTGCCTAGAATTTCTAACATATCTGCATTTTCATTCTTGAGAACTTTACAGACTGTGTTTTTTATCAATATGCAGTGATACTCCCTGCCCTGTTTTATGCTACTTGCTACTTACTGTCTTTTGTCTGATATTAATATTGTGACTCCTACTTCCTTTTTGTTTGGGCTTGCTAAAACAAAAGTGTGTCTTTCCCTATCTTTGTGTTTTTAATCTTTTAAAATAACTTAATACTTCAGTTTTGGAGGTATCTTCTATAGTTAAGATTTAATTTCTGACCATTTATATTAATTGCCACAACTGATATGCTTGGTCTAATTTTACATTCTTCTTTCTAAATGTTATGCTTCCATACTGATTTATTTCCCTGTAGCTTTGTTCTCCAAAGTGGGATGCACACACTCCAGCTGGTTTACAAGATAATAACATTCACTGGAGTCCCAGAAGAAAATACTGTTTTTTCAATTTAGAAATTAAAATATTAAGTTTTACTCATGTTCAGTATGAATCGTCACCAGTACTTTGCTCAGGTCCGCAGGAAAGACAGATATTCGCTGTTTATTCATAAGAAGCAAGATGGCAGAAAGTGAGTTCCTGAAGTCAGGGTGAATGACAGCGACACTTTTACATTCTACTCACTTTTGATTTACTGGAGTTTAAGTGTGCTCATTTAGGTAGATTTAAAGGTTATTTAGTTTACTTTTATCTAAGCTAATTCACAAATTTGACAAGCATCCTAATATGATTTCTTAAAAAAAAATGCAAGTTAAAATTAATGCCCATGATGCAAACACAGAACAATAATGACAACCCTTTTGTCTTCACCGCCCCCCTGCCCTTCCCCCCAACCCCTGCACTCCCCTCAAAACGGCCTAGTTAATGCTTTCCATTTCCCTGACAGGAATGTACCACCAGCTACGTTATGAGGTAATAGAGAACGTTTTTAAAACGGATGTTTCAAAATGTTTCCCAGTGTTTCCATTGCTATGTGATACATTGCTAAAAACGATAGAAATGTTACATCTATAAAAAATAATCTCTTGTATCAACACACTTAAAAGACTTAAAATAGAATTTTTATCCTCTTTAAAACAGTTCGAGGAATTTTAAACCCTTTTGTTGAAGCATGGAAGTATAACATGTAGTGACTCCTTTACAAAAACAATTGATGAGGCTGGGCATGGTGGCTTATGCCTGTAATTGTGGAACTTTGGGAGGCAGAGGTGAGAGGATCTCTTGAGCTGGGGAGTTGGGGGCTGCAGTGAGCTGTGATCACACCACTGTATTCTGGCAACAGAGAGAGACCCTGTCTCAAAAACAAAAACAATCGATGGATGTTATGCAAGGTAGAAATTTACTACCAAATTTCAACAAAACAATTGCATAATTGATGGGTGGACTAGAACATAAATGTCATGATTATTAAGTACAGCTAATGACACACTCCTTTCCCTTGAATTTATCTATCTCTCTGGAGGATCTTATTCAGTTACTACAGTCATGAAAAGTTTGAAATAAAAAATGGACCTAGGCTGGGCCCGGTGGCTCACGCCTGTAATCCTAGCTCTTTGGGAGGCCGAGGCGAGTGGATTGTTTGAGCTCAGGAGTTCGAAACCAGCCTGAGCAAGAGCGAGACCCCCACCTCTACTAAAAATAGAAAGAAATTAATTGGACAAATAAAAATATATAGAAAAAACTAGCCGGGCCATGGTGGCGCATGCCTGTAGGCCCAGCTACTCGGGAGGCTGAGGCAGGAGGATCGCTTGAGCCCAGGAGTTTGAGGTTGCTGTGAGCTAGGATGACGTCACGACACTCTAGCCTGGGCAACATAGTGAAAAAAAAATGGACCTAGAATTGTACCTTTGATTGCTATGTTGCAAGGTGTGCAAGAAACACTTTCAAAAACATTGACAGTAAATTTAATCATTTACTCTCACTAAAAGTTATTATTTCAGGGAAGGAAGAAGTGTTATTACATATAATAAATTTATTTTAAATTATTGTTAATTTCAAGTTGACCCTTTTAATGATTCTATTATTATATGTTTTATAATGCATGTACATATACATATAACAGTACATATATTTATATATAATTAAGAAATCACTATAGTATGGTTACATTAAACAAAAAGTCTTACTGATAAAAATGAAAGATACAATCTTTTTATTTCGTGTTTTTTCCTTTAATTTCTTAAAAATTGAATGTATTTAGTGATGTTGAAAAGTAAACTATATTTATTTCCATTATATAAGAAATGTAACATACTTGTCTGTATCTTTGCCATATATTCCAATTTCTGTTGATAATAATTTGTGACTGTGGCCCAAATGATTATAATTTTCATCATGTAGCCTCTCTTTTAAGAATTGTCAGAAGCATCTGTATTAAATTGTGAAAACATATCTACAATTATTTAAAGAGCTCTTTGTTTAGTTTTATTTGTACTACTGTGGCTTTCTGCCACAATCACCACGTTCTTGAATTTTTAAATTTTGGTTTATGTCTTGGTTAAATCTTCAAGTAATTTTATCCATATATGCTTTTCTGGAAGCATATATAGATGATATAATTTCCATGTCATATATTCCTGAGTACAGTTTTGTCAGCCACATATACACAGAATAGTTGTTTAGTTATAGAATTGTCACATCTTTTTCCCTTAAAATGCTGCAATCATTACTCCATTTCTCTCTGAAAGTTTGCAATACAGAGGCATCTGTGACTAGCCCAAGTTTTGTCTCCACTGTATTTGTAATTTTCCCCTGAGTTTTACAATTCTGGTTTCTCCTGGGCTTATTCCAATGGCTGCAGTCATCGGCCGCCCACATGGGGCTAGAGGGTCTAAGTGGGTGGCCTCACACACAGTCTGAGGCCCAGTACAGGTTGTCACAGGGTCTTTCTTATCCAGTCTCTTAGCTGGCCCAGCCTCCTTACACCGTGATGGGAGCTTTTCAAGAGGTGAAGACAAGAGCTCAAGGCCTGGGCTCCGGAATTCACACATTGTCACTTCCGCCACATTCTGTTCGTCTAAACAAGTCACAAGGCCAGACAGACTCCATCCTTCTCCGGAGAGAAGGAGCAGCAGTCACATTGCAAAGGTTCACGTATTCTGGAAGAGGAGGAATCTGCAGCCAATAAAAAAATCTACTACACCAACAAACACCAACATTCAACTTAACTAATAGAAGTTTATTTTTCCTCTCCTACTTGACAATTCAGGGTCCCAGCTTCCTTCCATCCTTGAGCACTTGCAGCCAAAACAGAAAGACATAGTAGAGAAAGCACATTCGCTTCTTCAAAACCCCAGCCCAGAGGAGATGCTTCACTTCTGCTCATACGCCTTTGACAAGAACTGTTCACAGGGCTGTACCCAGATAGGAAGGGTCAGATGCCACTCAGGAATAATCATGAAAGGGAGGCCATGAATTTTTTTTTTTTTTTTTTTTTTTGTGGACAATTATGTTTGTTTGTTTTTGTTTTCTTCCATTTCTAACTCTGTTATCAGAGACTGATTCAGAAACCCTCTGGAATTTTTCTGAGATGCAAATTAGCATATCTGTGTGCTTATTTCTTAGAATCAATATCTCAAAAGAAGCATTTCTGTCTCTTCAAGATGATCTTCTTGTTTGGTCCTGCAGTTATCTTTTCAGGACCTAGGACCCCCAAGGTGGCTCTGTTTCGGTGGACTCCTGATCTCATATTGGCTTCTTGCTTCTGTTGTGAGCACTTTCTTCTTGAAGCTGCTCCCAGCTTAAAGAAAGAGCTTAGGAGCAAAAGCAACATTTTGACTCTTGGATTTTCCTTTTCCAAGGTCTCTTTTCTCCTATCCAAATTAATTGGTCTTACATGATGTGTCCAGCGCTGTCCACTTCCTTGCTACTCTTTCTTTGTCACAGGGACAGTCATGAGCAGAGTCTAATGACACCTAAGGTTCATTACCATCAGTCTACATGAAATATACATTCCCTGGTGTGGCGGGCATATGTGTGGCACCCTTCCTATTTTCCAACGCTGATGCTGGTTTTTCCCTAGTTTTATATCCACTGGTCATCCCATTCGACTGAGGGTGGAGGGCTGAGTGTTCAATGTCTGCACTTACATCACCATCAGACGCAGAGAATTTTCACAGTCTTACATTTAAATGTTTGTGGAAATTATATGGCCTGTGATATCAGTTTCTTTAAAACACCTTGTAAACTTTCACTTTTGCAGAGCTATCATAAATCTGTTTAATTCAACAGTTTATACTAAGTACTCCAGTATTCCACTTGGAAGTAAAGCATTTTTCTGCTTGATTGAAATGTATCTTTGGAAGTTGTTAAAGATACCATTTGTTGCAGCCAAATTTCTCCATATCTGATAATTAGAAATAGTAATATCTCTCATGTGTGCACATTTAGCGAGGAGTCCCTGAAGCTGTACTGTTGGAAAAGTGGCACTAAGCCTTGGGGTGCAGCTGCCCACAGTCACTGGGGAGCAGACAGTAATTGAATGAGTAGGATGATGTTTTGGAATATCGACACTGCACTTTCTTTTCTCTATTCTCTTGCAGGTGGCCTTTTCTCTGGGACATTCACACTGTCTTTGGGGGAAGCAAGAAAGAAAGGGGGCAAAACAGTAAGTGAGCTTTTCTTCTTTTTTTTTGTTTTTCAACCTTCAAAATGGACTTTCGATACCCAAAATGAAGACTTGAGGGGAGCCTGGTATAAACTTTATGCTAACACTGTAAATTTGGAAAGAGTTCTCTATCTCACTTTTGGAGAAGGGTTTCCTAGGCTGGGGCATGGTCTGGGGGAGGTAGGAGAAATGACTCTGTGGATCTTGGTGGTGAAAGACATAAGAGGGTCACATCTGGGTGCCCATGGAAAAGAGAGCAAGCTCAACAGGGCGACCCTCTCCCCCTTCTCCAAACCCTTGCTGAGATGGGAGAAATGCCCTCTGCAGTGGGCCCTCATTTGCACAGTTTGGGACAATTATAAACTTCCCTCAAAAAAAAAAAAAAAAAAAGGAGTCTTGAGAGCTGTGATACTCTGAGAAGCAGCTGATGATAGCAAAGAAGATGACTTAGAACTGAAGATGGGCAAGGGTGAAAGGCACTTTCTTTTCCCAGAGAGTTATTATACAATGCAAGAGTCTGAAACAGATTTTTACGCAGCTGGCTACTGAGCAATGAGAAAAGGAACCGGTACTGAGATGCACTGGCCAGGTGGGGCTTCAGTAAAGGCAGTTTCCATACCCTAAACTCATGTCTTGCTGCGTAAGGCCAGCAAGAGGATGCTTCTGATAACTCAGGCCACGTGAAGATGGTTGTGGGATTTTAGTAACGTAGTTTTTGAATTCAGTATAAAGACATCATCCGACAAAAGACTCCCAAATGTGTTTATATGAAAAACTTTACAAACCTATATGAATGAAATCATATATAACCATATGTTTAATAAAAGCCACCTTAATTCAAAAAATAATTACATAAAATTGGTATCATTATGGATACTAATTATCACAAAAAACACAAAGTAGGGAAAAGAGGATGAGCATTCTAAAATTAAGCATGAAGTACCTATGACATGTAATATAAACACATTTTTACTTGTAGAAAAAATGATCATGGTTTGTGGGATTATGAGAAGGCTTATTATTTTTCAAGTTTCAGAGAATATATTTTATAATTAGAAAATGTGATTATAATCTTTTTGAAAATAGGAAATTGAGGATATGTTCTGATGAATAAAATGCTTTTAAATAAAAATTCCTTTATAAGTTTATCTTGGTATATCATGGGAATAACAGCAAATATGAGATCTTGAAATTGAGATTGTTTTTAAAATCATTTTTATGTTTTTTTTAAGAGAGAGATTATTTTCATTTTTGTCTAACATAGATTGAAGCTGTTACTCTACCTTAAAAATTTGGCATTTCATCATGATTTATAACTTCTAAATGCTACTGCTTTGAAAAAAGAAAAATAGTGACTCTTTATTCTTGAAAGCAAAGACAAAAGAATCATATGGCTCTGTTTCCTCTAACTTAGTTCATCCAGTTTGACTTATTTTGACATCTAGTCCATGTCCTGTTTCAATACTCTGGTTGACACTGATCTCAACATTTAATTAGGAATTCACGGTGGAAAGAAATTACTTTGAGCATTTGTTCCTTGTTCTTGCAGTAAATAAAGTGTCATTTAGATTTCAAATCTTTTTTTGCTAACCCTGTAACCTCTTGAAGACTGGTAGTTTTCCATTATTAGCTCAAAGACATTTATTATTATTTTCCTTCTTGATTTATGCTGAAACCTCAATGATTGAACCATGATTCTCAGAGTCATTATATAAAATCATGTAAGTGCCCCATGAACAAAAATGTTTCTTTAAACTTCTTGACAACAAACTAAAGGAGTTGGTTTCTTAACTTTTCCTTTTAAAAAAGGGCTGCTTTATTGTAATGGCACAGTTTTCGCTAGTGGTTTCATCTTCTGGGTGTGAAAAGGTACAAATTTAGATTCTAGAAATGACATTTTATAGTGGAAAGAACATAAGACTTATAAGTGACAGACTTGAGTTTTCATCTTCAACACTCAGATAGTTACTTGCTGTGTGTTCTTAGACAAGACACTTCTTATTCTCTGTTTTCTTGTGTTAAAATCAGATTTAAAAAAAAGCACTGCATTTCAGGGTGTTTATGAGGATAAGAAATATACTAAGTACCCTGTATGTAGTAAATGCTATTGATAATTTAGTCATATTTTTGCTTTCTGCTCTGTCAATTCCTACATTGGTAAAAGGGCTGGCATGTGAGGAATGATATATTACCAAATATGACTGTGAGTTTTGGAATTTAAAAAGACATGGCTTGGGACACAGAAGCTCTTATCTGTCTAGTAGCCTTGAAAGTCCAATTACTTTATTAATGCACAAAAACCAGAGTGCTCAGTCACACATTTGTGGTAACTAAGTCAGACAGCTACAATTATTGACGTCTTAACTACATACTTCAAAATACAAACAAAAGTCAGAAAGTTGCCTAATCTTGTTAACTGTGAAATCATTTGCTTTTAAGATCAATAAATATTCATTGAGCACCTACCATGTCCCTGGAATAGAAAGGACAGGTTAGGCCTTTGGTTGCATGGAAATGGCTTTTGGGTAGGGAGAAAGATAAGTGAATAATACATAAAAAAATTAAAGCTTGTCTGAAGTGTAGAGTAGCACAGCTGAGAGCAACAGAGGGCTTATTGAGATAGAATGACCCTGCTCCTGGAAGTCCTAGAAGTGACTTTTAAGCCATATTGAGAACCAGCGATTCCTGCAGAGAAAGGAAGACAGGAAAACACATGCAAAGCCTTAAGTCTGGGAATATGGAAAATTTGATGACTATCCAGGTTGTTTTCATGGCCACCATAATCTTTTTGTTTATAGTTCCACTTATTAAGAACTGATGAAGTGGGATGTGATAATTTGAGACTCTTGGTAGCCATATATTTAAACTATTCTGGAACAAGATAGTCCAGAAGATTATATATAGGCAAGCATAATTTCCACCAAAATAGGTTTAAGAGTCACTAAATAAAAACTATTCAGCCCCCTTGTTTGTTATTATAAATAATAATGATGATACTAATAAAGCCATTATTACTATATAGTGCATTTGCAGTTCACAAAATGCCAAAGAAATATTTAGAATATTAAGTGGAGCTGGAGAATTGGGGTTGGGGTCTATTTCTTCAGACTCTTATGGGCACTATTGATGTTCTCATCATCTAAGTCCACAGAATATCTTAGTTCAGGCAGCTCTGAAGCTTCTGTCACAAGCTTGATCCCCAAATCTGTGCTTAACCTGGGAGCTCCAATGGCTGGACACTACTCATAGGACCTCCCAGACCTCAAGGGATTTGAAGGAATCTCTGCCCTCTAACCCTCTGTGTTCCTCTCTCCTCTACTCAAAGGCACTTACTGCTCCAATCTCCGAGCAAAACCTTTTCAAACTCTCACTTTTGGAGGCCCAGAAGAAGGTTGAATGTGGATAAGAGAATGACCCTACCTGCCCTTTTGGAATAGGGTGGGGAAAATAGAGTAAGAACCAGCCCTAACATTTTCCATATCAGGAAGCATAGAATGTAATAGGATTTGTTTTCTGTTTTTAAAATTTGGATTCTAGTTTATCAAAGCTAAACAAGTGCACATTTCTGTGGAAAACAGGTACCCCTATGTTCCTCTACTCAGAGGCTGCCACTTGCAACACTTCTAATAGAATCTTTTAGCTATATGTTTATATATTTAAATCAAGCTTATGTTGCTATTTCTTGATTTATAAAAATTATTTTAAGTCTTATTATTGATTTCCCACTATTGTGTATGAAAATTTATCTCTATCCGCGTTTCTCATTCCCCAATTCTCTCAAAGTAATTGTGTGGCCACATAAAGATGATTTATAGCTGGGCACGTAGTATTGTATGATTACTTTTCTTGCATAATGTTTTATTGCCCTTGGATTTAATCTTGTTTTTATCCTTTGCTTAGGTTTCTGTATACTTATCATTAATTCATCCCCAATCTTTCCCCCAGTTGTACAAATTGAAGACATGCTAGGTGGTCTACCAATTCCATCTCTTTCTTCTGGACTCTTTTAACCTGCTCCAACCTAGACCAATGTGGTGGACATGGAGATGTGTGGACGTTTTGTTCCAGCAGTTGAGAATGAGTCAGCAGACAGACTCCAGCTGTCAGTTCCTTTATCTTTTGCCTTGGCTGCCAGGAGCTGCCCTGTCCAAGAGCATGCCCTTCCTGGGGTGGCCTGTATCCAATGATTGACAATGGGGAGGGTATGAAGGCTACTTTACCATGGGGCAACTCTGATGGGCTGCTCAAGAGCTCCCTGTGGGGTTGGTTGAAACCTTATTGTATCTGCATCATAATTCAACTCCTCCTTCTGCTCTATCTTGCTTCTTTCCTTTCCCTTCTTCCTAATTCCTTAGAAGTACTGATCTCTAATAAATAGCCTGCACACTAAATTCCTTCTCAGCACCTGCTTCTGGAGAACCCACCTGCAACTAGTTACTCCTTAGGGCTTCTGAGTTATCTGGTAATGTCTTTTCTCAGTTGTTCTGGAAATCCCCTTTGTTTTGTGGTGGCGGTAGTTGTTTTATTGTGGTAAGAACACTTAATCTGAGATCTACCCTCTTAACAGTGTGCAATACAGTATTATTAATGAATAGATACAGTTGTGCAGCAGATCTCCAGAACCTTTTTATCTTGAGTAACTGAAACTTTATACCCATTGAACAGCACCTCCCAGCTCCCCCTTTTCCACCCCCTGGCAACCATCTTTCTATTCTCTGATTCTATGAGTTCGACTCTATGTTAGATACTTCGTGTAAGTGGAATCATGCATTATTTGCCATTCTGCATGCATTGCTATGTTTTCATTATTTTCTGGATTTCATGCCTTCTCTTTAGATTATTCTCTTGTCCTGATGGAGCACATCCTCTAGTAGTGTGCTGCAGAAATGACTATAATTTTTTAAAAAATCTTGTGTGTCTGAAAAGGGCTTTATTCTACCAACACATTTAATCGATAACTTATTTGGGAATAGTCTTGTGGGTAGGATATCATTTTCCCTCAGAATTTTAAAACGCATTGCATAATATTCTTTTGGTTCCAAGATTTCTGTTTACAACTATGATGCTAATATAATTCTTGAATCTTTATATGAAAATTGGGTTTCTTCATTGCAAACTTGCAGGATGTTTTCTTTGTTCCCATTGTCTCAAAATGGCATCTTTTTCCAGCTTGGGATTCTGCAAAGTCTATCCCGACTCATGCAGTTATTTTCCACCTTCCGAAAGGTTGTTACTTTTAGGTCCTCTCTCTTTTCTTTGTCCTTGTACATTTATTCCTTAAAACAAACAGGCAGGCACACGAACAGACAATAACACATTGTAGTAGTGTCTAATGGCATTTAAGTAGAGTTTGGGAAGTGGAAAGCAGGAAGCAGGGGTTAAATAGGTGTGTTCAGCCTGACGTCTCAAGCAAAGGTATAATAAGATTTTCTTAAAGGAAAAGTTTATTTACTGACTGCTATATCTTCCCTCCCCTTTCTTCCGCCCTCTGCCTCTTTCCCATAAGCACTAATTGAATAATTATACTACAGCAAACCGTATGTTTATAAAGTTGTTGTGTTGGTGGCTTTGACTCTGTATGTGGCTAGGGTAAAAAATAGCCCTGCTCTACCTGAGTCCAATCCTGTGAAGACTGTGCTAAGAGTTAACCAAACTGTCGCCGCCATGTAGGAAGAGTCCCATTTCTGCATTATGGGAATGTTGGCCACCTGTGAATTTCCCTAACACTGGAATCTACAAGTGTCCATCTTCAAGGAGAGTGAAAAGCTAAAGTTCTCTCTAGGAAATATAAATAGTGAAATAGACCCTTAAGCACATGAGTGAAAATTCCTACCCACAATTCTTCTTTTTTTTTTTTTTTATGGAAGTGCCTACTTGGTGAAAATAGAACCTCTTCAGCTGAAACTAATGAATAATGACTCCTGAGATAATAAATGAATCTTAATGAATTAGCTTCCTAATGCCTTACATCCTTTGGAATTAGACATGATCTATATATGAGATACAATTATTTAGCATTATGTGCTAAATTGTATGAACTTACAGGCCATAATTCTAATGGGCATTAATTAGTTGGGAAAGTGAGAAATAAAGTTGAAAGCTCTTAACTTCTTGTTCTATGTATTATAGGGATGAGAGTACCTGTAAAAGAACCAGAAATTCTTGTTTTGTTTTATTTTTGTTTTTGCTTGTTTGTTTATTTGACACTGTACTTAGTAGCCTTGTGACTTTGGGTAAGTTAGTTTATCTCTCTAAGATTTATATTGCTTATTTCTAGTTTGGAGGAGATATGAATTTTTCCATAGGGTTCTATAAATGAATTAATGTGTATAAAGCTATGAGCACACACAATGTCCGTATTTGACAGGTATTCGGTCAATGGTAGTTTTCTGCCCTGTGTCATCAGTATTTGACCAAGAACATTGTAATTTTTATGTGTAATAAAATTCTGGAGCCTCACTTCCTTCAAAGAATCTGCAAGAGAAGCAGGTTTCATCTGTGTTAACTGAATTATGCATTCAGATTAGTTTTAATCCCTTCCTCGCACGCTCAGTCCTCAAATTAAGGCCAGTCAGTTTAAGGTGGCATGAGGGCCTCACAATCAGGGAAGATTTCATAACTAAAGTTAACTGCAGCAAAGAAAATTTGGTTCTGTAAATAAGAACTGACAGCTAAAGCAGAGATTAATCTTAATGGCATGCATTAACAATATGCAATTTGAGATTGGCAGTGGAAAATTGTCCCTGAGAACTGGCATTAGGCAGTATAGGTCTTGACATGGGAATTCCCATGGGCAAGTACACTCATTCAATGCACCTTTTCCATTCCAAAGACATCCATGTACCCAGAGACACACACGATCAGGGAAAGTGGCCTATTCAGACCAAATCATCATGTGTACAGACTGTTTCCATTTAATATAATAGTCATTTGGCGGTAAAGACTCACTTGGTATAACTTAGAAGTGACAGGGAAATTGGATGGAGCTTCAAATAGTTGGCTCTAGAAAAACAATGAAGCAGTGACTAGAAGCCTTAATATTAAACCCTAATGTCTACAAGGACTTGGAGGGTTTGTGGCAGCTGTAAAGCATCTGTTTTGGTTATTGGGGACTTTGAGCAGACTTACTTCATAGTATCCTTGTCCTGGGTCAGATTCCAGGGTGAGGATGATACTACCATGATCACCAGCTCCTCTTCATGATTGTGGGTGGCGAAGAGCCGAAGGGCAGAGAAACCATGAGGTCCTAATGTTTCCTGCTTTGGAGTTGTTCACACTCATATTGACACTCTGGGCTAGACAGACAAAACATAACTTTTTGTGCCTCATAGGAGTAGATTCAATAACTGCTGTATTTGTCCTACCTGCTGTATTTGTCCTATTCATTATAAAAATGAATAGAAGTTATTGGAATGCTTCAGAAAAAGAAATATGCAAAAACACTATAGTCTCTACATGTCAAAGGATATGATTAAGTTACAATCTGGAAAAAAAAGCTTGTTTTATTAATTCTGCTTTACTAACAGCCAGAAGAATAAAAGAGCACTTTCAATAAATGGAAACATGCATTTTCTTTTCTACATTTGTATTTTCTAAGAAAATTCATATTCCCATTTGTTGAAAGTTTTCTTTTATTCTTTTATTGAATATGTAATGGCTTTTTGTTATAGAAGATGTTATATTTTTTAATACCACCTAGTTTATATTGGTATGTCTTTACAGAAAATACAAATATGTGATGATTATTGAGTAATCAAGTATTTTGCAGGCAGGCATAATCTTGAGAATCAGGGGTGAGGTGGGTGTGCTGTTGGTGGGAGGGGGAAGATTACTCATAGGGTTATGACAAGGATTTGAGAAATCTATACATGTCCCAAGAACTACCTGTAGATTGAGTCAATATAACATATTGTATGTCCACATTGACATAGCACATGAAATTGGAAATAGCACATGAAAATTTCTTTCACTTCAAAAAGCTTTTCCCACATTTGAGAAGTTTGGTAGTTACTTTCCTATTCTAAATTTTTAAATATGATCTGTCTACTACCTCATCTGGTATAGAGTGTCATAGACCAGAAAGAGGTGCTAAGATATGTACACAGAACATTTCCGTGGGCCAGACACAAAACTCAAACTCAAAGAGTCTATAGTGTGGTCTAAGTCATGAAGCTAGTTAGAGATAGGGCCAGGTTTAAAACCCAAATTGGTCTGATTTCAAAGCCCAAACTCTTTTTATTCTACCATGGTACCTTACAACTGAGCAGATCAGTTCTACCACACTTTCAATGATGTTATTCCAATGAGGAAGCAATGTGAATATGTGTGCATGAGGATATGAAACTATGTTGAGCCTCAGTAGTCAGCCATTTAATGTCATGAAAGAGAGAGAATTAATGCCCAGTGCAGAGTAGAAGAAGGAAGTGGCCCTAAGCCCCCCAAAAGAGTAGACAGAACCCTGCGTTGGGGAGCCAGGAGGCTGAGCTTCTCACTGCAGTCCAGCCACTGATCTTTCATGTAACATTGAGGAAGTCCCTACCCTACTCTGACCTCTGTCCTCCCATTTGTAAAATGAGAAGGTGAAACCAATCCCCAGAAACAAAACAGATATGCACTCTGGCTTCTTAATCCAACCATGCAAAGTAGCCATGATATGGAACAAAATTAGACTCGATTCAAGTCTTCATTGTTATCACTGGAGCAAATTGTTATTTCTGGAACAAATAATTTAATCTATTTTTTTTTAACCAATCCATTCTCCCCCACAATCATAGTGGTGGTGAAATCACAACAAATATCATTCTTTCATTTACTTTGCCAAGAGGCAAGTAATGCTATAAATCCTGTTTCTGAGACTTTAACATCATGTTGATTTTATTGTCAAAAAAAAAAAAAACAATGGGATCATGCACACAGAACAATTATAAGAACTTTCTTCACAAATGGAAAGTATTAATTACAAAAGATCCACACGAGAAACAACGTTAAGTCAAATGGATCCCAAGGACAGAGCTTAGATTTATATACATCATTCACCATAGAGACATTCTCAATGAAACTTTCAACCAGACTTAGTTGATAAATGAATATATTAATGCTATATATTATCAGCAAACCACCTCAGAAGTATCCTATTAAATTAAGACACAACAATAACACAAGCGTCACTAGAACTCCTTGGTCCCTAAGTGTAATGCTCGGACAGTGCTCCTAGTTCATGGCTCTCAGGGGATGGATAAAGGCAAAAAGATGTGCCCTTAACTCCTTGGCCCAAGGGTCAGAAAAGCTTGTTTCCAGGGCCCAGCTACTGCCTGGCCTTCCAGCAGCAGGCTTTCTGGGACTCAACACAGCTATCTTCATTTTAATTGCAGAGAATAAAGGACTTATAGACATTCTATTTTCAGAATTACCTGAGAGTTAAAAGGTTGCTTAGCACTAGCAGAGAGGAACACATAATTCTGAATCAGAGCATTTTATAGCTGGAAAGGGGTCCTGATGTCATGAAGTTTTATAAGCCATAGGAAAGGGTTAAAGGCTGCAAGGAAGTGATTTTCTGAATTTCATAGTAAGGAAAAAAATGAGGGACAGGATGGGGGTGGTCAGAAAGGGGCCAATAATGCATTTCATTTTACTGTAAGTTCTTGGTGAAGAAGAAAAACTAACATTTCAACTAGGAATTGAGAGATTGACAGTGAGTCAAAGGCTACCGCCACCAGATAACCAATCAATAAGAAGGATAACAACAAAAACAACAATGTGACTCTTTTGCTCTTTTTAGACACCCAACATTGTCTTGAGATGGACAAAAACAAACAAGAAAAGAAACCAAGAGTTCAGGAAAGGTAGTCTTGATTTGAATCATTCCCACTATGCCTGCATACGAAGAAGGCCTTTTGTCTTGTAAGTAAAATCCAAATTTGATGGAGTTCCTCTGCATTATGAAACAACTGTCCTATAGCACTTTGAAAAAAATAAAATAAAATCTGACTTAAAATGGCAAGATGTGAGTGTGCAGCAGAGAGAACCAGGACCACTGTGTTCAATCCCGCAGTGCACTGAAGGAGAAAACCACTTGGATTTGTCAGGCTGTCTCCCTCGTAGCCCTGGAAAAGCCACCCTCTCTCAAACCCTCATTTGGCATATGAGAGACCGTTGATATTATCTACATCATCCATCTTAAAGGGTTGCCAGAGGGTTTTATAAAGGGAGACTAAAGGTGCCAGGCAACCCCAGGAACTTCTACTTTTCAATACTTGAGCCAAAGAGTCAGTCCTGTCCAAAATGTGGTGGGGATGAGAATTGATAAACTTGTGCAATTATTTTCAAGGAAACAGAAAAAGAAGAAGAATTACATTTAATTTGAGAAAACCAGGCCTGATTGTGGCTGGCCTATAAGCAGGAACAACACCTTCCTACAAAGATCCTTTACACTTCTCCCTGTGCTACCTCTGTCCTTGGAAGCCTGGCCCTCCAAACAGATTGAACAGTGATTCCCTGGCTGCATATCTGAGCTTCTTCGAGTTGGCCCGGCAGCTCGTTATCCCAACGTGATCCAGGAAGATAGCTTTGACTGGTTTCTGGAGAACCAGGTTCTTGCTCAGGTGGCTCCGGTCCTGCCCAACATTCATGTTGTTACCGGCTATATTGACCATTCTTACCTGGTGACAGTCCTTAGTGAACCCACAAACCACCCAACCTCCCAACCATCGAAAAATAGAAATCATGTTTCCTTTTGGGAATGAAGGCTTGTGACAAGACCAAGTCCATTGGTTAACTCCTCCTGATTGACCCTACAGAAGCAAGAGTGAATGAGTCTCTTCTCCCATGTGATTCGTAGCTGTCATCTCCTTATCTGTGTACACAGGGTAGTCCACCCAGGGAGGAAGGCTGCTGAAGAAATCACCTGCCAGCGGGAGTTGTGTGGAGCTGCTAGCACCACCATCTGTCTTCTCTGTCAGAGGACAATGTGGGAAACATGGTCTGGCTGGTTGGTGAAGGTTTGGCAGATTACCCTGATCCCCCTAGGCAGTGCTTCTCTAGATTCCAAGGCAAAGCCTCATGAAGACCACATGTCTTTTATGAGAGATCTATTCATCCAGTTGTGATGTTCTGGGGTCTAAACTCCTTTTGTATATCAACGGTGAAGTCCTGAACAATGGGAGAGACCAAAAGTGTTTCAGGGGCAGTAGGACCTTTTGTCTGGGCACATGCCATCCTTGGTAATTGCATATTTCACTGGACATTCATCTTTCCACAAGCCACCATTGGCTCATCTAGCTTCTGTCAGGTTCAGGAAACCGTAATTATAAAAGCCCATGGAGTAGACAAACAAGTGAAAAAAAAGAAAAACCCACATAGTAAGGACACATCATTTTGGTTTTCCAGCCTGCACTGGGCAGAGCTTTGCCATGGCTCTCAGTCCATCCAGCAGGTCCAGAGCACCTGGCCCTGGGCCCCTGTACGCAAGCACAGACTGATGCATGCGGGGATGCACTGGCCCCCGGCACACTGCTGGTCCCCAGGGATCAGCTTTGGTGGGAAGCAGAGCAGTGATACCTCTGTGCCTATTTAATATTCCTGAGCCACAGTCATCTCATGTATAAAATGGGTACAATGATAGCTTGTGGTGAAACAGTTGCTTGCTGGGGTCTTGTGAGAATCAAACCAGATAACATGTTTCATTTCCCATCACAGCATCTAATGAATTCCATTCTTTTGCATCTTTTCCATTTTCCATTTCTGAGTCAGAACCAATCCAGATTCACTATGAAGACAACCTTCATATCTCAAGTCTTCTAATCCTCCTCTCTCTTGGAGAAAACAAGTCAAGTCCACACTTTTTCTCTCCTTTAGAGCTGAAGTTCTTCATGAACTGGTCTGGCTGATCACTGCCACCTCATCTGCTGCCTAACCACCCCCACAGCAACCCGCGCCTGCCCTGCCCTGCCCATCGGCACTGGCTACAACAGTGCCAGTATCGGCTGCATGCATTCTCTGGGCCACTTCTGACCAGTGCCCTCCTGTCACGTTGTAAGTCATGCTGTCCTGTAATGTGCCAAGTCTAGTTCCTCTTCTAGACTCTGAGCTCCTTGAGCAGAGGGACCATGTCGTGCTCGTATTTGATACCTAGTGCCCAGTAGGTAACCAATACACTTTTGGTTAATAAAACATCAAAGCAGCCCCGGGTTGAGGGTGGTGGTGGTTGTGACGATAGCCTGAATATTTTAGAGGGATCCTCCTAGTTTCTTTGAAGATTTCCCACCAAATAAATACATATGATTTCATTTTAGACGGGAGGATAATTGATTTTTCTCTGTGAACAGGGAAGATACTTCCTTTTTTCTTACAGATGTGTGGCGAGGGACATAAATTACACAGGAAACGGGACGAGGAGACATAAACTTGCTTAATCCAATTATATTATTTCCATCAACAGACAGGGCCCCCAGAGAGGGGAGGGCGATGCTCGGCACAGAGACCATTGGGAAACTTTCTTCTTCACTTTTTTGTGGAAAGAGAGAAAGAGAGGAAAAGCAAGGGGGAGAAGATGTAGCAGCTGTCCTCGGAAGTGAGAACTGATGCTGTTTGTTACACGTTACAAAACTAATCTTGAGGAGGATGTTCAGTCTTTGGAATGTTAAACAGTGGGTACATAAATAATTTTTTGAAGACAAATGAAAAGCAAAAAAACCCCACACAAACAAAACAAAACAAAACAAAGTGAGAAAACAAGAACCAGGCTTTTAAAAAGAAAGGCCATACAATTTGACTGGGAAAACGTCATGCTTGTAGCCTGATGCAGACAACACAGAATTTTGAATTCCAAGGAGGAGTTTCTGGAACTGATAGTTACTGAGCATTGGGCTGAGCACTTTCATTTCATGTAATCTACCTGATTTAGGCCTTCATATTAATATGACAATTTTATAAAGTAAGAGTTGGTTACTTGAATTTTTGCAAATCAAAGGAGGTTCAGAAATTAACTATTTCAAGGTCAAAGTTCATGTTCAGCTGGTTAATGGTACAGCCAAAATTTGAAGCCATGTCTACATGACTCATTTTTCATGTTTCTTCTACCATACACCTTCCTGTAGTGGGACGTAACCCGTCAGATCCTCTTCCCCTGGCCCCGGGCTCCAGGTTATTTGCACAATGGGTTTTGAACTCCAGGGCAGGACCTCACAGTAACCCTTATTGCGTTTCTCTGAATTAAATGTTTATTACCTACCCTCGTAGTGGTTGAACCTCTCTCTTTGCATATAGCCTTGCCCCTCTCTTCCCCAGCTGACCCTGTGGTGGTTCTTACCTGCGACCCAGGCTGGTGGAGTGACCACCACCTGGCACCTAACTCATCACGATGGCAGGGGGCAGAGAGTGCCCTGGAGAGTCTGAAACTAGCAATTACGTGCTCTAGCCCAGAAGTGACACCGCTCACCACTCATTTACCAGCGCCAGACACATGGAAACCCAAGTCCTAGAAATATGTGGTGAACGGCCTCAGTGATTACTGTGTCTGTTGCCTTCAACATACTGTATATTTTATGTGATTGATATGTTTATTGTCTTTTTCCCCATCTAGATGCTCTGTGAGGACAGAGAGTTTTATCTGTTCAGTCATCAATGTATTAATATCTCCCGTGCCCAGAACAGTGCTTCGCAACAGCAGATACTCAACAAACGATTAAATGAGTGAATAAATATCATCAGTTCTGTCCCTCACTTGCTGAGTGACCTTGAGAAATTTGTTTATATTCCCTGAGCTTCCAAGTTTCCTTTTAGAAAATGGGATTTCTCATTGGATCATGGTTAGCCTTAATGAGATAAGCTGGTAAAGCTTCTAGCACAAGTACCAGCCTTTAATAAGCTCTGGATAAATATTGGTTTCTTTCAACCTCCAGTGGCCAAATTAGCCCCTGACTTTTAACCCAATTCTCTAGCAAATTTATGTAAAAAAATAGAACAATGGTGTAGCTTGAATATGTTCTGTAACATTTCTGTTTCTTGCCCAGTGTGCAGAATAACAGTGATGTTCTTCCCAGACATTTTTTTTTTTCCATAGAATTGCTAGAAAACTCTGAGCAAGCTTTAAAACTCAGGGTGAGGATGGGGCTGGGTAGAGCCACCAGCCAAGACTTTTGAACAGTATAACAAATGATGTGTGGATTCAACGAGGGAAAACACATACATTCTTCATGAGTCTGACGAAATCATGTTTAGCCTCAGGTGTGTTTGACCTGTTAACAACATTTAGACAGATTTATCAGCTGCAAACTTTGCGCCAGCAAAAAAATACAGCCATTATGGAAAACAGTATGGAGGTACCTTAGAAAACTAAAAACAGAATTACCATATGATCCAGTAATGCCGCTTCTGGGTATATATGCAAAGAAATTGAAATCAGTATACCGAGGAGATATTTGCACACCCGTGTTCACGATAGCGTTATCCACAATAACTATAAAAGCAATCTAGGTGTCTGTCATCAGATGAGTGAAGAAAATGGGGTATATATTAATATATACAATAGAATACTATTCAGCCTAAAAATAGAGATCCTGTCATTTCCAACAACATGGATGAACCTGGAGGACGTTATGCTGAGTGAAATAAGCCAGGCACAGAAAGACAAATACCACATGATCTTATTTGTGGAATCTAAAAAGGTTGAACTCATGGAAGTAGAGTAGAATGATGGTTACTAGAGGCTGGGGAACAGAGGTGGATTGGGAAACAGGAGATGTTGATCAAAAGGTACAAAATTTTAGTTAGTCAGTAGGAATACACTTTAATGATCTATTGCACAGAATGGTGATTATAATAAAGAGTAATGCATTATATTAATATATTTCAAAATTGCAAAAAGAGTAGAGTTGAAATGTTTTTACCACCAAAAAATTGATAGGTATGTGAGGTGATGGGTTTGCAATTAGTATGATTTAATCATTCCACATTGTAAACATATATCAAAATATTCCATTATACCCCATGATTATGCAATTATTATTTGTTAATTAAAAGTAAAATTAAATACTTTTAAAACCCACTTACTTTTTTCCTTCCAAACATAAACAAGAAAGATTTGTTAGCAAGAAGGGAAATTCAAGTAAATTAAGTATAGGGTTTGATTCTCTCTGCCCTTTCCTCAGTGGCTTCCCTGCTTGTGGCCAATTGCATATGGACTTCAGGTGCCTGATTCATAGGAGCTGAAGAGTTGCTGGGGACAAGCAAGGACGTGGGTTCATGCTTCAGCTACGGCTGGTGAGCTCTAGTTACAGGAGCCTGGACTGAGTTAGGAGAGGGAGGGCACATCTTTACTTGACACCGAAACAAAGAGGGAAAACAGAAAGTGAGCATACAAGCCGTACAAAGCTTCTCAGAACTTTCTGCAATTCTCTTCACTATGTATTGCTATGAGATCATTTGCTTGCAAATGTATTGTTTGAAAAACTAAATGGAGTTAGTTTTAAAATGCCCCAGATCGAACTGATTGCAATAAGTCAGAATACCATAAGCCTTAAGTTTATGAAACATCTTTCATGATGCAGTGGAAACAGAAAAGGAATTTGGACTCAAGAAGTGAGTCCACACTCTGCAATTTACTGGCTGCCTGACTTTGTATAAATCGTTAACTCTCTAAACCTTACTTTCCTCATCTGTAATGAGGGGATTATAAAACCTAATTTAGGGGGCCGTTGTGAGAGTTCTATGAGCTAATGTTTGTGAAATGGTGTTATCAATTTTAAAGTGCAATAGGAGTGTTTATAATTATTCTGGAGAACTATAAACAATTCAAAACATTTTCCTATTTATCCTTGGAGAGGAGATAAAGACTCATCACTGCCTCCTCTCTTAGCCACCCCACACTTTCCTATAGAGCCAATTACTGTGTGTGTATACTATTATGTATATTAGTTTATACACAGTTATTCATTATATTATTTATATATGTGTGCATATGTTTCTGTATATATATATATATATATACACAGAGAGAGAGAGAGAGAGAGAATATCCCTTCGTTGGCGTTTCCATCGTCATTTATAATTCCCTTTCTAGACTGTTGCAATTGCTGCTGACCAGATGGGATGTCTTTGTGCTGTCTTTGTAATCCAAGGCAACCTAAATTAAATGCATATCTGACCAGGTCCCTTCACCGTAGGAGCTTCTAACCCATAATAAACTTCAAAAAGTCCTTAGTTTAGTTCAGTGGTTCTCAACAGCGATGTGGGGCAGGTGTGATTTTGCCTCCTCCCCACATTTAACAATGTCTGGTTGCCACAAGAAAGATATGTGATGGTGTTGGGGTGGGGCTTGGTTGCTACCACCATCCAGTGAATAGAGGCCAAGGGTAAATATCCCACAAGACAGCCCCTTACAACAATACCCTGCCCAGAGTGCCAGCAGTGCCGAGGTTGAGAAACCTGCATTTAGCCCAGGAATTCTCCCTAACAGGAGAACCTCCACCAAGCTCCATCACATCACTGCTCTCACATGCCGGCCTCTTGCCAAAGTGAATCACTCTCACGTCTCCAAGTCATTCCAACTGTTCCCAGACTATTGGCATTTTGGGCCTTTGTCCTGACTGTGTTTCCCGCTTTGAACTTGCTTCCCCTCCCTTCTTCAGCTGGTGGACGCTGCCTTCTCATTCTTTTGAGGGTCCCCTTGCACCTCCTGTCCTTTAGGAAGCCTTCCATATGCCTTAGGCCACTTCTCTGCATGTCCACATCCCCCTCTGCCTCCCTGTCTCCCTTGACTTATACTATAATAAAATGGAGCTTATTCTGTGATGATGTCTTTTTGGATCTCCCAGCCATGGGTGAGTTCAGAATGGGCTGGGGCCATTTCTCTTTCATCTTTGCAGCCTCAGAGCATAGCCCTGGCTGGGCATGTCATCTCAGTAAATATGTCGACTGAAACAGAGAACAAATCCAAATCGGTGACCATCTTATAAATGAAGCTGCAGCGTTCTTTCAGAATGTTGTAAGAGGAACCTCTTGAGTAAAGATTCTGTCCTGGCTCTACCATGCACCCTAGACTACCAAGGATAGTCCCATTTCACTCATGGTAGTTAAAATTTATTGATTCGGTTGTGTGACAGGTACTTGCAAGAGTTTTATATTGGATCCTCACTCTACTGAATCTTTCTTTATTCTTGTGTATCTTCTCATTACTTCCATTTTACAGATATGGAAACTGAGTCTTAGAGTTTAAGAAAACAAGTCACACAACAAGTGGTGGAGCCAGGACTTAATCCAGGCATTCAGACTCCAGAGACTACCTGCTCAACTGCTGAGCTATGTCAATCTACTGTTAGATCTGCTGGATTTATGGTCTCCTAGGAACACAATTTCAAAGGGTCTGCATTTTAGAGATGAAGAAACGGGGCTTGTAGGAGACAGTCATTAATGACACATCCATGTCAGAGCCAGGCAAGACATTGGTCTGAAGTCTTTCTATTCAACAATACTTTAATGATCCAGTGTTATTGTGTCATCTAAGCCAATATTTGTCAAAATTTGCCCATCAGCTGGGGCAAAAAAGAATGCACTTAGAGATCTCACGTGAGAACAGGCCCTACAAGTTTTAGTACCCACCTTGGGAACCTGCTGCAAATAGATCTTTGATAATTACTTAAGCCCTTAGAAATCTTTACCAGATCTGGGACAACATTGATTCTTGTCTGGGACAAATCCTGCATCCTGGGAGGTCTCTGTGCTGAATCCCATTTACTAAAAGTCTCTAAAAGCTTCCAGGCTGCTTAACTCTTCCCAAACTTTTGGGTTTAAAAATACATTTCTAGCCAGTGGATCTGGGTGCGTTTCGTGTGTGTGTGTGTGTGTGTGTGTGTGTGTGTGTGTGTATGTGTGTGTGTGCGCTAGAGAATGTTGTTCCCTTCAACTTTGGAGCCAACACACAGCACAGACCAAAAAATGTGACACTCCATTTTCAGACTGTGTGGGCTGAGAGCACCATGTGGGTGGACGGGGTTCCCATGCAATTCTGAGAAGGCGGCTGTGCTTTTCCAGGGTGGTCTAGTGGTCTTGGATTGCAGTCGGGTCCATTTGCTGGGAGTTTTGGGAAATCTCACAGAAGGTTGCTTGCAGAAATTCTCAGTCTTGCATTCTTTCCTCTAGGGGGATGTCTTTTCCAGACCTGTCACCTAATTTAAAGGTATGTGGCTGTCATTCAGCAAGTATGTTTCCTGACTTACTTATGTTCTTTTCATGTGTTAGTTTTATAAGCACTCAGGGAGGGCCCCTTAGATGCCAGGCTTACTCTCAGAGTGCTCACAATCTAGTGGAAAAGACACAATAAAACCAACTAAGGGTTATCAGTCTTATGACAGAAGCTTGGAGATCCAGGGATACACACAAGAAGGAACCCATATAAGTCCTGGGAGTCAGAGATAACTTTTCAGAGATGGCTAAACTGATTTATTAAGAATAGAGATAAGCCAGTCAGAGGGTGTTGAAAGAGATGGGAGACAAGGATTCCAGGCAACAGAAAAATGATATACAAAATCCCTGGGGCAAGTACAAGTGTATTTGGGAAGATCAGGTAATTGGATCTTGCTGGAAGGTAGAGTATGTGGGGTTGGTTGTGGCACGTGGAGGGGGAGGTTGGTGAGAGAGGAAGTTAAAGAGAGTGTCGTGAGGTGTGTCCTGTGGGACTTGGCAGACCATGCTAAGGGTTTTGGACTTTATCTTGAGGATGAATGAGGCAAATTTTAATCAATAATATGACATAGTCAGTTTTGCCGTTTATTAAGGTCCAGTTACACAAGGATTCAGAAGAAAGACCTGGGGCCTTTGTGACTGAATTTTTATCAGAGCAGATACCATTGTTTCCACCATTGTCATCAGAGCCAGCTGCAGGGAATGCTAGCATCCCTCTGGGCAAGTTGATGACAGTCAGCTGGGGCAGACTCTGGAAAGATCAAGGAGATCCAGAAGCCAGGGGTGAACAGTATTGAGCCTGGGGTGTAGATGGAATACCAGGACCAAGAAAGACAGACTGAGCATAAAGGAGCAGGGAAGGGGACTGGTTTCCAATAGACTTCATTCCCTGGAGGTAGCTGGGGTTCCAGACAAGTTAGTGCACCAGAGCTGAAATATAGGGATTCAAATCAAGTTTCAGATGGTTTACCCAAAGGAGAAGGAGAGAGTCAGACATTTACCCAGTACCAGGCACTGAGGGAGGCACTTTGCAAACATCCATCTTTCATTAGTGTTATAAAGTAGGTTACCATTATTCATATCCCCCAGCTAAGTAGTGGGAGGCTGAGAGAGGTGAAGTATTTTGCCCAAGGTTGCACAGCTAGCAAGAGCCAGGATTTTACTCCAGCATTCTCTAGCTTCAAACTTGTTTTCACCAAATGTTACAGTAGGCACTCAATCCCAAATCTCTTCTAATAACCCATCATGCTCTGATGCCTCTTTTAATTTTCTTCTTTAAATGAAAACTGGGTCTGCATGAACTATTTCCCAACTTGAAATCTCCATCCCACAAAACTACACATCAAGAACTCCGTGCCTTCAGGTCTCCTACCAGAAGCATCGTCTCATACCAGGATGTGCTGCCTGCATGGCCATGCTGAAGTTTCCCCCACTTTTCACATCAGCATTCCTTGCCACAGGTGCCCATGTACGCCTCCTTGTTCCTTCACAGAGTGGCACCCCTCTTTCTTTTGGAGTTCAATGTCCATCCATCAGGTAGGAGAGGCATTGGCTCCCACATGATTTCTAGGGTGCAGAACACATCACCCTAGTACTGAAGTTCTTTTGACTCTACCTCAGTCTTCTTCAAAGAACCACCCCCAGCCAGCTTCCTGTAACTTTAGTCACTGGGGAGAAATAGCCCCCATTATCTGAAATATGGGGCCAGTGTGGTCGTAGGGAAAGAGCTGAGGCTTTGAATCCATCAGACCTGGGTCCCCAGCTCTGCCACTTGCTAGCTGTGTGAACTTGGGCAATCCCTTAACTTTGCTGAGGTTTAATGTCCTCATTTGTGTATAGAGATCATAATGCGTATCTCTCAGGACTGTTTTGAGAATTTCTTGAACAGAGTTTGGCACAATGCCTGGCCCATAGTGGGGCATTAGAAATAGTAATAAATATAACTTTTATTACTATAGACACCCCCCAAATCTAGGTGGTACACCATCCAAAGCATCCTTACAATTGGTGTGCATGGGGAGGGGTTCTTGTCTCATTCCTCCAAGGAGTGCCAATGAATCTGCAGCTCACAAACAGATCTCATGATTTTGTCACTTTTCCACAAGAAGAGCTTGTATGCATGTTTACTTCACAAGGTGGTGGTAAGGATGAAGAAGATCAACTAAACAACAAAATACATTTGTAAACTGTAAAGTGGTGTGTATATTTCTGTTTATTACTTGAATTTTTTAAATCAAATTTCTTTTAGCATAATTGACATGCAATACAATGCTTACATTTTAAGTGTATTCGTTGATGAATGTTGACAAATGTATGTGCAAGTGTAACCACCACTTCAATTATGTGCTAACATTTTTATCACTCCAGAAACTTCTCTCATGGCCCTTTGCAGTTTGATCTCCCCATACTCTTTGCCTCAGGTAAACACTTATCTGAGTTTTATAATTTAGGTTTACATGATTAAGGACTTAATAGAAATGAAATCTTACTGAATGTACTCTTTCATTTCCAACTTCTTTCATTCAATATAATGTTTAAGATTCATCCATGCTGTTGTGTTTATCAGTAGTTTGTTTCTTCCTATTGCTGAGTAGCATTTCATTGTTTGAGTATACTCTAATTCAGTTACCTACTCACCAGTTGATGAGCATTTGGATTATTTCCAGTTTAAGGCTATTGTGAATAAAGCTGCTTTAAATATATTTTGTGAACATATTTTTATTTCTCTGAGGAGGTAAATACTAGGATTGAAACTGCTGAATTGTATGTTAAGTATATGATTAACTTGAAAAGAAACCATCAATCTGTTTTCTAAAGTGGTTCCACTATTTTACAATCCAAGCAACAATATACGAGTTGCTCCGCATCTTTGCCAACATTTGATATTGTGAGTGTTTTAATTTTAGCCATTCTAGTAGGTATGTCATGGAATCTAACTGTGGTTTTAATTTGTATTCCTCTGATGATTATGGATGCTTTCTAACTTTTTATGCACTATGGCCATTTGTATATCTTCTTTTATGAAGTATCTGTTCAGATCTTTGATCCATTTATTTTAAATTTTTTCTATTTCTATTATCAAGTTGAAAGGCTTTTTTTTAAAACCTGGATTTTATCCTTTGTCATATGTCTGTATTGTGAATACCTTCTCTCTGTCTGTGGCTGACCTTTTCGTTTTCTTAACAGTGTCTTTTGAAGAGAAGAAAGTTTTAATTTTTATGAAAATAAATTCATTCTTTTCTTCTTTCATGATCCATACTTATTGTGTCTTGTTTAAGAAATCTTTGCCTACCCAAAGTCTGTGGACACTTTCTCTTATCTTTTCTTCTAGAACTTGTATAGTTTTACCTTTTATGTTTTAGTCTGTGATTCGTTTCGAATTAAATTTTGTATATGGCATTAGGTAGGAGCTGTTACTTTTTTTTTGCACATGAATATCCATCTGTTTCAAAACCCTGTATGGAAAAGACCCTCTTACTGAATTATGCTGATGAACTGGTCAAAAATCAATATATGTGTGGGTTTATATTTGGACTCTTTAGTCCTTCCTGTTAGTCTATATCTATATCCTTAGCCAATAGGATAATGTCTTGCTTCTTGAAGTTTACAGTAAATCTTTACATCAAGTAATGTGAGTCACCCAGTCTTTGTTCTTTTCAGTATTAATTTTGCTATTCTTGGATTTTTCCATTCCCATATAATCATCTTGTGTGCTGTAATTTTGCTTGGGGTTGTATTAAATCTGTGGATCAATTTGTAGATCAATTGAGTTTTCTGATTCATAAACAGAGTATACCTATACATTTATTTCAATTTTTAAATATTGACAATATTGAGTTTTCAGATCCATAAACCTAGTGTATCTATGTATTTATTTCGAATTTTAAAAATTTTTCTCAAAAAATGTTGTAGTTTTTAATGTAGAATGCTTATACATCGCTCAATATTATTTCTAATAGTTTTATATTCTGGATGCTATTGTAAACAGTATTTGGAATTTAATTTTCTAATTGCTATTCTGGTACCAGATAGTCTATCATAGCCAGAAGCAAGATTTTATTTTTAATAAAAACCATGGGAAAATTGAAGCATCTTCTCATTAATTATTATTTTTCTTCTTTTTAAAATATTTCCAGGACTCTGTACAAAATAGACTTTCTGTAGGTCCCTGTTAGATTCCAAGACATTAAGCAGATAGGCAAGTTGTGTGTGTGTCTCTATGTGTGTGTGTGTGTGTGTGTGTGTGTGTGTTTGCTGCTGTTGCTTGAATTTCATAAATTCTCCTCTGGAGAGATTTATCAGTGCCATCTTTTTTTGTGACATCAATAAATAAGACCAATCTGTGAGCATAGCAAATATATTATTGTCTATGTTTGGTTCATTCACAAGGTTGGAAGCATCTCAACCTTCCTTATGACCAGTTTAGAGAAACTGCTAAAATATTAGCTAAGTTACTAGGCTGAAATTAGAAAACACATAAAAAGGTAAATATTGACTCATTCCACACAGTTGTATTTGCTTTCAAGGCACTTTAGGAGACTTGAAATTTCAAGACAGTTTAAAAGCAAAATGGATTATACTGAACTCAGACTGAAAATAACTATTTATGTAAATTCTCAAATATGAGAGTTACAAAGTATTAATGAAATATTTTTTGTATACTACCATCTACTTTTTAATTCATTTCTACATTGAATATATGGTCCTATGTACATGTGTTTATTCTGTTTGCTTTGCCTAGAATAATCCTCCCTTCTTTCACTCACCTTTTAGTCATTTTTCAATAATAAATTTGCTCTGCTTCCAACCTGCTCACCTCCAACTCCACAACTCCCCTCCAGCTGATTTGGCCCCATCTCCCTGAAGTTCCTGTCATGATACTTAGTACATTTAAATTAACAAGCATTATTTGTGTCCCAGTTATGCTCAAAATAGAGCATCAATGAAACATCATAGGCATTCTCAAATACCCTAAGTAGCATTTGTAGATTTTTTCTTCTACTTTTCTCTAAATGTAATGCTGTAGCCTTTAGCATTTGTTTTAGGTAACTTTTTTTACTACACTTGAGGAAGGAAAATCAACCCTAAATACATGCAGAAAGAGACAGCAAGATTTGCCTGCGATCACATGGGGATTTTGGAAATAAAAGTAATTCAGGGCAACACTTGGGTGGGTGTGAGTGGAGGGTGCACCAGGTCAGAGGTCTGGGGTCCTGGTCTTGACTTTGTCAACAACTAACTCTGTTACCAGCCCGGTGCTTGACACATAAAAGGTACTTGATGATGAGTGAATGAAGTTGAAGGAATCTCTTAACCTTTATTGACCTCTGTTTCTACATCCTAGAATAAAGGAATTGGAGTTGAGGGTCTTTAATTCTGTTTCAACTTTTTAATTTATGAACTTTTTTGATCCTTCAGGACTTAAATCAATTGCTATAGTAAAAATGTATTGTTTTAGATTAATTGGGAAAAGAGAATGGAATTGATGCTTAAGGAGGACCTACTATGCATTAGATATTTTTGGTATATTGGGAGATACTTAAGCATAATAAATTACACTGTTCCTGTCTTCTCATTGCTATGGGATCTGTCCAATTTTCATCCATCCTTCTAATTTCTCTAAACCAACTTTCAAATTGAGCGAAGGTTAAGAACAACTCTTCTAGGGTGAGAGGGGAAGGGAAGGAGCTGCTCTATGGAGAGAGATAATTGTTTCAGAGTTGATACAGCCATTATTTACATGCAAGTCCATATTTCTAACATACTTGAAGCTGATCTAGATAAATATGTTATTTTCCATGAAATTGATTGATTTTCTTCATTACCTCTATACCCTGTCTAAAGGCAAACTTTAGTACAACTTCTAAATTCAAATAAGTAGGAAGTTTGAATTAATGAGTCTTACTACATGTGCCAGGATTGTAAGATATGGACCAAGGAGATTTGATACAACAGACATTTTCCTGTACAAGAGAATCTTTGGGTATGGGTTGCTCCCAGAAATACGACCCTGCTCCATGGCCACCAAAAAGAAATCCACCTAGCTACGAGGCCACTATTCTTCCCTTCCATTACTTGATCACCCTGGCTTGCGCTTTTACAGGTAAATTAGTCAGATTTGATCATGGAAAGTGACAAAAGGCACAAAGCTTATTTTTACTCTTTGGGTACCGGGTTCTAGAATTAATGTCTGGCTCTATGTTACTTTCTGGCTTGCCCTGTGTATTAGTCTGCTAGGGCTGCTATAACAAAATGCTACAGACCAGGTGGTTTAAACAACAGAAATTTATTTTCTCTCAGTTCTGAAGGCTGGAAGTCCAAGATCAAGGTGTCGACAGGTTTGGTGTCTTCTGAGACATCTCTCTCCTTTGCTTGCAGACAACTGTCTTTTTGTAGTGTCTTCCCACGGCCTCGTCTCCGTGCATGTGCATACCTGCTATCTGTCCCTCTTCTTATAAGGATGCTAGTCATGTTGGATTAGAGCCCACCCATATAAGCTCATGTGACATTAATTACCTCAGTAAATACTCTGTATTTAAATCTAGTCACATTTTGAGGTACTGCGGAGTTAAGACATATGAATTTGGTGGCGGAGGGGAGAGGACATAATTTAGCCCATATCTCCCTAAGAGGACCTGAGCATCTGAGTTGGTCCAACAACACATCTGTTCTCTCCTACCTCCCTCAGCAGAGGAAGGGTCCAGCAGATTACGTGTGATTCATGTTAGAGCCAGACCCCTCTCGGTCACTGAGACAAGGAAAGAGTTAAGTCTCCTGTGAGCAGAAGCACAGGGAAGAAGAGTCACTTGCCTCCCTCACCTCCTTTCAGATCCTAGCATTCCACAGAGGTGACATATAGATACTCTGCAAAGAGTTGTTTGGGAAAAGAAAGAAAACAACTTGGTTACTGTATTTAGTGATAGATCTAAAATTTTAGGGTATGTACAATCTGCAAGGAAGACCTTCTATGAAAGGAGGCCATCCTGGGTCTACACTGGGGTGCAGTTTGTAATTCACACCCCTACTGCTGTATTCATGAACACCTGGCTCAATCTGTCACAAGCCCAAGAAGGCACAGCATATTGTTCTGTGGCATGTGTGTATTTAAATGCTTGCATGAGGGAAGTGATCGGGGTCATCCTAGATCTGCTGCTGTTAGTTAGATAGACATGGCATTGGCAGGGAGACACACTGGATCCTGGCGGGCCATATGCAGAAAGCTACAGTTGTAAAACCAGAGGAGTGAGTGTGACAAAGTGATAAGTGACAAAGCTGATAAGTTCTGTCTTCTCTAAAGGTGACGCTTTTGTGTCTTTGCTCTGCTTGGAGGTCTACCTGTCAACAGAGGCAAGAAATCTGATGGATCTGGGAGGCTCCCTGTCCTGGCTCAAATAGTAAGCTCTGGCTTCATGCAGGATGGTGCCAAAGGCTGCCACCATTCTGGAAGGCTAGAGGCCTGTGTGGTGGTGCACAGTAAACCTTGCTGGGCTCTGCAACTGACGAACTGTGCCTCTTGGGGCAAGTCACCTGGCCCCCTGCAGTCTTACTTTGCTGCTCTGAAAATGGATGAAAAGATCTCAAAGGTACTCTCCAGCTCTAAAATGCACACCGTTCAGGCAGTGATTCTCGTAAGGCACCTGCAAACTGTGGAACAAATGGATTCACTGAGGACCTATTCAGGACCCCAGACCATGTAAACAATCTTACATTCTAGATGGGAGGTGGTATTTTTAAAGTCCAATGATTTTTGACAGTCCCTTAAAAAAACAATCAGTCTTTGTTGTCTTCCAGAACATGCTCCAGTGGCAGTATAGGGAAATAAATAATTCTCTTTTTTTTATGCTAACTTTTTAAATAGGGCAAATTATTGGCACTTAATTTCTTATTAGGAGACTTATTCAGATAATGACATTGGGGAATTTTGTATGTAGTGGACATTTTCAGGGAATAGAAAGACAGATTAAGAGGTCAGAAGACTATAATATACATGCATTTGCAGATGTTAATTATTTCTGCACCTTTAATGCTGGTTTGGAATACATAGAAAGACAAAAATTGGGTTACCTTTAGTAAAAAATCAGTCAGAGCTTCCTTTTTATAATCCTTATGGAAAACCGGTGATTTTATTCCAGTATTTAAAACTTAGGTCATGAAAATATTTCTTCATTCTACCTGGAATACTAATAAAAATAAGTTAATAATGTAGTTATTATGACATGAAAAGGATATAGTCTTATGAATTTGTCATTAATGGCAATATTAATAATTACAATGTATTAATTTAATTGGAGTGATTGCTTAACGTCATCAGTGTTCTAAATTTTGCCTTCAATTAAACTGATTTGTCATTGGGTTGAGAATGTCTTTTAAAATAATTTCTCTCAGAAGTTTCCCTACTACAAGCTTCAAACCCACATTTTCTTTTTTCTTTTTTAATGAGAAAAAGTAGAGGAAGAGAGAGGTGGAGGCACAGAGACAGAGAGAGACAGAGACAGAGGGGAGGGAGGGGAGAGAGAGGAGAGAGGAGAGAAAAAGGGGGAGAGAGAGAGAGAGAGAGAGAGAGAGAGAAAGGGAGAGAGCCAAACCCACATTTTCAAGTGGGGGCTTTTATCGCCAACTCAGCCCAGACCAAACTCACCTCCGTGGCTTCCTCCTGGTGACTGGGACAGCCACTCTGGCTCAATGCTTCCCAGACACCTGTAACACTTCCCTTTCCTCTTGCCAAGTGTCACTGGCTCTGCTCAAATCCCCCCCTGCCTTGCTATTTGCACCGCCGTTTCCTTGTGTTGGGCTCTCCTTAACATTACGTAGTGGAATCTCCTGCCATTTCCAGGTTGAACTTCCTAAAGAACAAATCTGGTCACCACACTGTGCACAAAGCCTTCGACAGCTCCTCCATCTGTTAACTCAAGGGCCTCCGTGAGCTCATTCTCTCTAGATTGCCAACCGTATTCTCTAATATATTCTGTGACGGTCCCTAAGACATAGCTCCACTGCACTAGTCACTTTGCTCTGCTCCATGGTCATGCTCTAATCTCTACCTAGAATGTCTGTTTTTCTTATGTTGTCAGTGGAGAATCTTCTGCTTCTACAAACTCCTCTGAGTGTTTAGTCTGGAAGACAGAGCACACGGTAGTTAAATATAAGATATTTAATCTGGGGAACTAGTTAAAAAGCTGTCAGAAAACTGAAAGGTCCAACAGGGGATGGTGAGGTGATTGAGGGATTAGCACCAACAGGAAGCTGCTGGCATTGCTGGGGCTGGACGTGATGTTACTGGCTCTTGGGCAGTGGGGCTCTCCAATGGAAGCAGAGCCATGACAGAGATCCAGCCACAGCCAGAGACACCACCTAAAGCATAGGGAGGAACAGTAATATTCTGGCCTCCTGCCTTCCTCCAATCTCTTAAATGAGTCTCCCATTTGCAGAACCTAGCCTGAAACCAGTTGGCAAATGAGCCTGGGAAATGCAGTTTTTAGGGATCAACTCTCCTGTGATACAGGACAGAACAGGGGGAGGAGGAGGAATGGATCCTAAAGCATAAAAGGCAAATAACTAGCATGAATTTCCTCCATGAAACCACCCATTTTCTGTTGGAATTATACTCAGTCCTAATCTTTCCTTTATGCTGTTTGAATCTCTGTGACAGTTTCTAACGAGTCTTCCCTAGATAAAATCTTCTTCCTTTGCCTGTGCTTATGGGCACCACCAGATTAGAAGTTCACTGAAGGCAAGGACTCTGTTTCATTCATCTTTGTATCCCCAGAACCCAGTGTAGTGTCTGGAATATTGTAGTATCTTGGGAATAGTCCATACTGGGTTAGAGGGAAGAGTATTCATGGCAAGAGAGGTCACAGAGTCTCCAAGAAGGCAAAGGAAACAAAGATGAGAAAAAAGAAGAGTCAAGGAACTCCTAAGAGCAGAAGAGAAAATGAGTATTAAAGAAATGGTATGCGCTTCAATCTCACGGCTTTATAAGTTGTCAGTAATATCAGAGTCTGCACTTTGGTTTTCTCAGTGTGGAATCCTTTGGAATGGCATTCACGTTGGGAGATTTGGTGAGAGTCTGCAAAATGCCATGTGCCATTATCCTTTACAGTGCTTTCCACAACTTGTCTAAGGGAGAAAGCACTTCCTAACTCTTCCTAATCCCCAAAGGGCAGTCAGTACACAGAAAAGGACTTAAAGGTGGAGGGGGAAATGTGTGTCATTTCTATGGACTTTCATGGACATGATTCAATTTTGGCTTCTTATACCTTTTATAATTTAAAATAAACTTCCAAATTCTGCATTGAGGAGATGTTGATCTCCTAGCTGTACCTTCCCTGAGCCAGCAACTCCTCTGCTTTACATATATGTTTTCTGTTTTATAAAATGAAAGGATGGTGAGCATATATATTTTTGTTTAAAAAAGAAACTCTGTTTTGAATTATAAAATCAACACATTTACTGCATCACAGTTGGAGAATACAGAAAAGTACACAGAGGAATATAAAAAAAATCCCATCTCACCAATAATAATCACTGTAAATAATTTGAGTATATTATTCCAGTCTTCTTTTCTTTTCTCTCTCAAAATGGGATCATACTCTATATACTGTCTTGTAAACTGCTTTTTTACTTAAAAATATAACATGGACATTTTCTTACTTCAATAAACATGAATCAACGCTTATTAAAAGCTGTATTGTATTCCTTTATAACTTATTTACTTAATTTCCTGTTGTTGGATATTTTGGTTGTCACTCAGTGTTTTTGATAAAATGTGCTCGACTGTTATATTAGTCATGTGTTCGTTCTGCTGTAACAAATTACCATAAACACAATGGTTTAAAGCAAGACAAACTTATTCTCTTATAGATCTAGAGACCGGAAGTCCAAAATCAGTGTCATCGGCTAAAGTTTATGGGGCTAGTTCCTCCTAGAGGCTCTGGAGGGGGGGGATGTTTCTTGCCTTTTCCAGCTCCTAGAGGCTGCCTGCATTCCTTGGCTTGTGGCTCCTTCCTCCGTCTTCAGAGACCATCAGTCCAGCCACCGCCTCTGATGTCACATGGCCTTCTGTCTGACTCTGATACCCTCCCGCTTCCTCTTAATAGGACCCTTGTATTATAGTGGGTAATCACAATATTGGGTGATTATACCCAAGATTGGATATATTATATTCTGGATAATCCAGAATAATCTCTTCATCTCAACACCCTTAACTTAATCATATGTGCAAAGTCCCTTTCTGATATAAAGTAACATTTACTGGTTCCAGGAATGAGGTATCTTTGGGGGCCATAATTCAGCCTACCTCACTGCTCTAAATAGCGAGGTAGGAAACTTTTCAGGCCTATCTCAGCTCTGCAATTCTATGATGAGGTTTTTGGAAGGACGACTATATTTGTTGTAGCTTCAGAAAGATTTATGCAGGAAGGTGAAATAATAGACAGAAAACAGAGTCGGGATGCTGGGGTAGCCCTGGATCTGCTGCTGACTTGCTGTGGCAGTTTCTCTGCTTCAGAATCCCCAAGTGTGAGACAATGGAGGTGAAGACTCCTTTAAAATAAAATATTCCACAGTTCTTTGAACTGAAGCACTGTAGGTGGTATAACATAAAAATAACAAAGATGTGTTCAATGAAGATTAATGGAGATGATGTATATACAGTATCCTAGAGCCAGACACACTGTGAGCATGTTTTAATAACTTAAATCTTAGTGGAAAGCATCACTTTAGCCTTAATGATAACTACCATTTATTTAGCACTTAACTGTGTTGATATCATGAATAATTCTCAAAGAAATCTCATAAATTACAAGATACACTGCATATTTTTTCAAACAGTTTAAGTAGTTTGTTCAAGGCTTCACACTTACTAACAGAATTGTTGACTTATGCTATATCCATCTGGATGCAAGTTTGGCTCTTTCGCTTAGATTCTGCTGCCTATGCACACCCTGTATAGAATTAAATGCAGCAGCAGTGTTAGAACTTTTACTGACATTTTTAGAATAATTGGTAACACCATATCAGTGTGAGTCTGGGCATTTTTGATGCAGTTAAATGTGCAGTTATTTGTGGATCTGCCTGTTATGCTTTGAATCTGCGCCCTAAGTTTTATATGTTGGAAACTTAATCCCCAAATTCATATGTTGATGGTATTTAGAGGTGAGTCCTTTGGGAGATAATTAAGATTATGTAAGGCCATGAGATCGGAGTCCCCATAATGGGACTGGTGGTTTTATAAAAAGAGGAAGAGAGACCTGAGTGGGTGAACTCTGACCCTCTCGCCATGTGATGCCCTCTGTCATGTTACGATGCAGCAAGAAGATCCTCATCAGGTGCCAGAGCCATGCTCTTGGACTTCCCAGCCCTCAGAATAGAGCTAAATAAACTTCTTTTCTTTATAAATTACCCAATCTGTAGTATTCTGTTATAGCAACAGAAATGGGCTAAGACACTGCCCAACAGCAGAGCACTCCATTTCTCTCGAAAGCAACTTATCCTTCCCTAGACTGTATAGAGGAACAGAGGAAAATCTGCCTGGCTCCTTCCACTGGTGCTCATGGTCAGGATGTGCATGTGCTGGAGTGATGTGGCCAGCCATTCGACAAGTTCCCTCGCCTTATGGAAACCAGATGCAAGCTGGAGTCAAAGTTCTCAGCCACAGAAGTGAGACTGGGCTGCCTCTCTGGATTGATTCTCTGAATTTCAGGAGGCATAACCCCCTATATTTCTCCTCCCCCTGCCCTGCTTCTCCTTCTAAAAACCAAGAGTCAATTTCAGAAATGTAGCCTTTCTCTATGCCTTGCTGAGACAATCTTTTCTTTTTCTTTTTTTTTTAAATTAGTAATTGTAACTTTGTTTGTATCAAAAGCTCTGTTTGGTTGTCATAAATTGTAACCAAGAGGAATAATATCCACAAAACAGTAAGTACAAGCATATGCTTTGAATAGCCTAGATTGATAATGTGAGGTCTTGCGTAACTTTATAAACCTCTACTAGCATTTTGGGAGAATTAAACAAATACACAGTGAAACAACCAACCAAACAAACAAAATCAGAAAGCAAACAAACAAAGCTGGGATAGTGGGGAGGGGAAATTTGAAATGTGCTGGTGACCAGTGAAAGTCAACAAGATTGATGTGGAGCCTTATTCAGAAGTTTTCAGGGAATCAGCATTTCAAGAGGAGAGATCTTAAAGGTCACCCAATAATTAATTTCATCTAGTGATTTCCTACTGGAAAAGCCCAGAAGAACCCAGGAGTCATTCTATTGTGAAACACGGTTGCCACAAGAAGTCCTACTTGCTAATTACTAATTTGTCCAGTAGTAGGAGGAGTGATGATAAAAGAGAGCAACTGGTGGAATGTAAGATGTGAAGGATTGAGAATTTCACAGTTAAATAGTCACACTCTAGTTACATGCTTTGGGGGAAGTCCACTGCTGTGGTAAGAGCATAAGATGTGAGTCAGAAACACACTAGACTCTTTTACTTGTTGGCTGTGAGGATTTGAGCGACATATGTCACCTCTCTTGAGTTTCTGTTTTGGCATCAGAAGCAAAGGTAGAATGAGTTCAAAATGTGTTGAAGCCCAATTCTGGGGATGTGGTGGGAACTTACAGAGTGGTGGCTTCTCAGTTTGTTGTACCCATTCCATAAATTCTCCCCGTGTGTCTACTCTGCCCTTGAGGTAAGCTTGCCATAGAGGACTGTAACGGAATCTGTCTTTGGATCCAACCCCTATTTTTCACTTAGAGTCCTTACCCTTTTTCAGAAAGTCATAGTCATAGTCACAGTACAGAGGAAATTAGAGTCAGATAGTCTTGAGCTCAATCTCTGAGCTATACATCCTTGAGATGGTTTGCTTAAAAGAGGGCCAAGCCCCCTCAGAGGTTAAATAAATTTTTGTTGAATGAATGAAAAATGAATGAGTGGTGCATTCCCACCCCTTTCTATCTGGAATATTTTTTACTCCTTCCAGGTCCCTTTTGTATGACTTCTGCTGGAGACTTCCTTCATAACCTTATTCAGACTTGTATGATAACATGGGTCACAGTCGGTGTCCCTAGAGACGGATAATGAGATTCTCAGTGGCAGAACTGTGACTTTGCATTCTCCAAATGTAGCACAATTTCTGGAAACTCATTGTTAAATGAGTTTCTAGAAATGAAGAGCAATGAAACAAAAAAAAAAAAAAATCCTAAAGACAGCATCACAACCTCTCCCCTTCCCCCACTTCTGGCTATTTAAAAAAATTTTTTTAATTAATTTATTTTTTTCAGAGACAATGTCTCACTCTGTCACCCAGGCTGGAGTGCAGAGGCACAATCATAGCTCACTGCAGCCTTGAACTCCTGGGCTGAAGCGATCTTCCAGCCTCAGCCTCCCAGGTAGCAGGGACTAGAGGTGCGTGCCACCATGCCCAGCTTGGGCTATTTTGTGGTTTCCACGCTCAGGTCCTTTACAGAGTATTGGTCACATGTTGCTTACTCCTGCCCACTGTACGCTCACGGTAGTTTACTGCCAGTTCTTATGCTTATCTTGTCGGGAAGATAACCCGGAATATTATCTGAGTAGAAGCAGAAAGTCATTGCCAACATGTATCTCAGAGTTTTGCTGCATCTAAGACAGACTGATCAGTTTGGCAAACATAATTTTGGCTCATCACTTTCATGACATTGGCCCACCAAGAAATTTTGTGCTCCTCAGCAAATTCAGAGCATGATATTCTCCAAACCAAACTCATCTTTCCTGTCTTGTCCCGAAACATTTTTTCCTCCTATTAATAATTTCCTTATTTCTTTTCAAGTAAGTGTTCTCCTAGTCAACTAAAAAGCCTGTTTCTCCTCTCTTTCCTCCTTGGCACATTCAATCAGTTATGAGACCCCATTATTTCTATTTTGTTAGCAGATCTGAATTTTCAGTCTTATTCTGGTATTAACTTATTAACTATTTGATTTGCATTCTCTGAGCCCGGGTTTCTCCTTAAGTAAAATGGGATAGTAAACTGTTCTGCCTTCCTCACATGGCTGTTGCTAGGATGAAATCCGATAGATGAGAAAGAGCTTTGGTGTCTGTAAAATGCTGGCACCATTACTTGTCACTGCTTCTATGATTTGACCTTCTAGGGTGACCAACCATCCTAGTTTGCTTCAAACTATCCTGGTTTTAGCACCAAAATTTCCATATCCCAGGAAACCCCTAATCCTATGCAAATCAGTACTGTTGGTCACCTCTCCCCTGATGTCTTTTTCTTTTGCCTGCTCCCTGGTTCAGTTCCTTCCCGTCATGTACATGAGCCTTTCTAATACCTCTCCTGTCTGTCTTCACCCAACCTCACCCAACTGTTACCACCAGCATGATTTCTCAGAAGCATAGTGTAGTTGGAGAATTACTTCTGTACACTAAAGCAGAGTGGTTTCCCTTTGGGGAGGGAGAAGAAAGGAGACAGTGTGGGCACCATAAAAGCTTCCATTTGGGCAGGAAGAGTGGTGGATGTTCCCTTTGGCAGCTGGTGTGGCCCCAGAGTCTCTGCAGCTGAGCTGCCAGGTTCCTGCCTGGACATGTGGTGTTAGGCCGGCTGAAGCTCTCTGCCCTCAAACTCATACTGTGCCCGGCATAATCCCCATCCTTGTGGGAAACTGCAGGAAACAGAGTCTTAGAAGTCATTCTGATATGAATTTGGGAGCTCATTATTTGCAGAGCCCATGGAAAATGAAAACAAGAGGTCCTAGCTAGAGAAGTCAATCTCCCCTTCCCACAGGATTGCCATCCCAAGGGTGAATGGGTATCCTTTAAGGACCTGTGACCTCTGTTTAGGGCCAGTCTCCCTACCCAGAGGGGAATGGGTGCCCTGTCAGAGGTGTTGTGGTGCTGCTAGCCCATGGCCTGGACAGCTACTGCCTTGCCCCATGCATAGACGCTGCCAGACAGATGCCTGACACTGGCTCTCTCCATGCTTGCATGTCATTGCTGGGTTAGAGGGCAGGGCCAAAATTCAGGCCTTTTCCTGTCAACAAGACCCAGTTGCTGCCCTGCATGGAGGGCCTGGAGGCTGTAGGGAGGAGGGGGAAGCTGGGTTCCGGGATCAGGAGCAGGAGGTCAAGAACTGATCCAGGCAGGCAGGGAAGTGGTGGGAGGGGACAATGCTTGTGACCTGGAGGCTCCCAGCTCCAGGAACATGTTCCATTGTCCTATCAGAATTCACTTATAAAACTCAAATTCAAAGATAAAGTTATTAAAAATTTCAAGATGGTGACAGCCGGGGCTTTTCTGAGCACAGATTGCACACCCACGAAGCCAATCCTAGTTGCAGGTCCAGCTCACCTACCTACTTGTTACTTCTTTAGCACCCTGTGCCTTGTTTGGCACACCTGCTGTGCCATTTTGCTCTCTGGACTCTTGCCTATCCCTCCTTCTGGCCTGGAAAGACTGTATGTTTAGTCGCTATGCTTTGCCCATCCTTGGATTCTCTACAGAGCCTCACAGGCAGGAAGGGCTCAATAGGAACCAAGTGTGGGTTGAATGAATGCTTGAAAATGAATGAAGGTGAGCTCCAGCTAACATGACTGTTAAGTTTGTAGTGAACACCATCTCTGCTTTTGATGGCAGCTACCTGCTGGGAAGACTTGGATTTTCTGTTGGCAGTTCTGGCAGTAGGTGCCAGCTTTTCAAAGCAAAAGCAGGCTCGTATTTTAAAAAGTGTTTTTTTTTTTTAATATTAAGAAAATAGATATTAAACTGGAGGCCAGGTGCCCAAAAGTTAAGATTCTTCTCCTTTGTTGTGACCCAAATATGCTCCAAAATGAATTAACAAGGGCTTTCAATCCTTTAGTTCTTGAAGCATTGTGGTAGATCATTATTTATGTGTTACCAGACCAGACCAGGACAGAAGAGTCTTTTTTTTTTTTAATATTAATTTAGAAGTGCAGATTGATGGCCTGACAGGTAAGTGCAGTAAGTACTCCCACAAAGCCCGTACAGCTTTCCGAAGGTGTTTGTGGGGCAGAACAAGGGCTTGTTGGAAACTAGGAATTACCAGAGCAGGACTCCAGTCAGTTTGCACCATGCCATTCTTTCTACAGGCTTCTGCCACTTGTTGCCAAGGTGTCCTCACATGATGGGCTCCAATCCTGGCACCGTTGATCTAAAAATTGAATGTGTTTTGTCAAATATGTATTAGAAATTATAGTGCATTTTGTTTTTTAGGATATAAGGATTTCTTTTTTTTCTGCCCTCCCCATCCTGAGAAAGTAGCTGTGTCTATGGTCTTCCAGCCCATTCCAGGGGGTCTGGTTGCTCCAAATTGTAACTTTGAACTAAACATAATGCTTCTTCCAGCAAATTCTCTGTCTCTATTGAACTACTTCAAGGTTGATTTCTGCCACTTGTAAACCAAAGAATCTTGTGTATGTGTCTATCACCACCCTTGCCACTTTGTCACCTTCCCCCTTTGAATTGACAGTTTCTCAAAGTCAGAGACCTGTTTCTTCATATTCCCTGCACTTAGCTTATATTTGACACAGTGACTATTTATTACAAGAACAGATAAGTGAATAGATGTCAGCTTAATCCATTCATCTGGGAGACCTTCCTGTTAGAACAGTGTATGTAGTTGCCATTCATTTTAAGGTGGTACAAGTATACAGTAGTCCCCCCTTATTCATGGGGATACATTCCAAGACCCTCAGTGGATGCCTGAAACTGCAGATAGTACTGAACCCTACACATACTATGTTTTTTCCTTTCTCTATATATGCTTACCTATAATAAAGTTTAATTTATAAATTAGACACAGTAACAGTTTAACAATAACTAATAATAAAATAGAACAATATACTGTAATAAAAGTTATGTGAATGTGGTTTCTCTCTCCTCCAAAATATTTTATTACACTATACTCAGCTATTTTTGGACCTTGATTGACTGTAGGTAACTGAAACCATGCAAAGGAGAACTGCAGGTGAGGGGAGACTACTGTACTCTGATTCATCTTAGATATATCTCAAGTCAATAATTATACAAACATATGTACATATCTTCAGGATTCCGGGAAACCACTGTGGTAATAAAAAGGAGAAAACAGGCCAGGTGCAGTGACTCACACCTGTAATCCCAGCACTTCGGGAGGCCGACACGGGAGGTTCACTTGAGGCCAGAATTTTAAGACCAACCTAAGCAACATAGCCAGACCTTGTCTCTACAGGAAAAAAAAAGGTGAAATCATTTTTCAGATGCAAAGTGGATGTTAGATAAACTTAGTAAACTGGGTTCATATCTTCCAGGATTGGTTCTAGAAGGCAAGTGAGAAGAGAGAAATTGGTCTGGAATAATTTTAGGCCTGCCTTGAGAAGACTTTATTTCCCAGAACTGGTTCCAGAAGGACTCCTGAAACCTCAGCCTTTGGTGTGTAACACTGATACATCCTCTAGCTCCCAAGGGGTCAGTACACACAGAGAACTCTGCACATTGTTCCCTTGGGAGAGACGGCGGGTAGTCAAGAGCTGATCATCATGCCCAGGCACACTCATGGGAGCCTGCCAAACTCCATGGCTACAGAGGCCTTGACATGTTTCCATTTCTGATTTTGTCCTTATAAAATGTGTTGCTAATTAAAATAACTGCCAGCTCAGACTCCTGCAGGGAAACCCATCCACGTGCTCAGAGGCTGTTGTTTTCCATGTTTCTAGCTCTGGCTAAATAAATAAAAACTATAAAACCAGCAGCAGAACCCAACTGGCTGGGGCAGCTTGAGAGGGGCCCACTTCCATGTGTAAGTAATCAGGCAATGCATTAATTCAGCCCTCCCTGTGCTAGAGAAGGAAGGGGTTAAGTAGCAGATTATGCCACTTCCACACAGTGCTACAGGCATGTTTGATTTGGCAGTGGATAAAGAAGCACAAAAACACACGTCCTGACAAAGTCAAGTATTAAATCGAATTCAATACACTTACCAAATTGAATTTGGAGTGTGTGTGTTTCTTCTTCATCTGAGCCATTGTTTGTGCAATTGCTTAAAAATTTATACCTGGTAATGTTATTCCTTGCTACTCCTCCTTCATTGGCTTGCTATCTCACTTTGTATAAAGTTGAAGCTCCTTTATGTGGCTAGAAGACCTTTTGTGATCCAGACCTCGCTTACCTCCCTAGCTTCTGATCCTATTGCCCATTCTTTAGAGACACCAAACTACTTGCAATGCCCCAAAAGTACCATATTCTCTCTTCACCCCATGCCTTTGCTCATGCTGTTCCATCTGCCTACAATGCCCACCATACCTATCCTTATCTCCCTGGCCAACTCATGAACAACTCTGCAACTCAAGTCAGGAGTTTGCTCATTTAGAGAGTCGTCTCTGACATCCTTCCTTCCCTTCTTCCACTTCCCAATTGGGAGAAATACCTCCTTTGAGTTTTCCGGGCTTTTACCCTGAAGCTTACCTTTTGCAATCGACACGAATGAAGAAACAAACTGCTCCGTATGTTTAGAACTCAAGTCTCAGGGCATCCAACATGCTAATGTTGCAGACACTGATTGACAAGAGAACTTGCAAAGCTGAAACTGTGGGAGGATTGAGGACCACAGGTACTAACTGGTCTTAGAAATGATGTGTTGATTAGAAGTGTGAAATGATAGATTCACTCATTCATTTATTTATACTTTTAATAAATTTTTATTAAGCACTTACTTTGTATTGGACCTATAAAGAGTGCTGGGGATTACAGACATGACTATGATCTAGGTGGACCCTTATTGCTTGGAACTTATGGCTTAGAGATACATACATAGATACATACAATTATTTAATCACAAACTCTATTAGACCTACAAAGAAGCAAGGCATTAAATGAAGGGCTTGAATAGGGAGATCTAACCCAATCTGACAGTCACGGAAAGCACCCCTGAAAAACTGTATGGAAAATGAAATATAATAGCAAGGATATCTGTGCTTCTGTGCTGCAAAGCAGAGCGTACACAAAAAGATACCAGGCAAAGGGAACAGCACATGCAAAGGCTCAGAAGCAGGAAAGAGATTGACGTGTTCGAGGAACAAGAGATGACCAGTGGAGTTAGAACAAAATAACAAAAAGATGTAGAGGAGAAAGATGAGCCTGGAGAAGGAGAAGGGAGACAGATCATGCAGAACCTCGTGAGCCAAGGTAAAGCTCTTGAAATTATCCTAAGTGTAAAACAGTGTTCAAAATTATTTGGCAGCAGTGTGGAGAATGGATTGAAAAAGGGCACAAGTGGAAGAGGGTAGACCATTGGGAGGCTGTTTGCAGTATTGTTTGCAGTTTGGGGAGAGACGGGGTGGCTTGCCCTAAAGCAGCGAGAGGAATGCTGCAGAGGAGTAGATGGGGTCAGGAGATGTTGAGAAACTAGAATCAAGGACCCTGTTGGGTTAAGTAGAACGAGGAATTAATACTCAACACAAATAGTTATTCACTGCCTATTAGGAGCCACATAAGTGAGGAGGACCCTAATGCAAGTCTCCTACTGCCTTTCCTCGATCATTGTAATACAAATCTGTTTGTAAGAAAGAATTATAAAACATTTTCTTTATTTCTGATACCTGATTGACTGTAATATATGCTTTTAAAAAGTTTTCCACTAAATTTTTGTTGGGTCCAACGTTTAGCTGATCACAACCACACAGCCTCATTTCCATCTACCGCCACCAAAGACAATTCTCCTTCCATGAGCATGCCTTGCAGTTTCACTTGTATGCCTCGTCGTTTAGTTCTACTTTGCCCACTTAGGGTATTTTATGAATCTGCTCATCAGCCCTCGCAACCTGACTTACAGGGGGTGGGGGGATAACACATCGAATTCTGTTTCAGTCCCTTGCAAACTACATGACTTTAGGCATGTTACCTAACCTCGCTAATCTCAGGGCTCTCCTCCCTTACTGGGCCCATTTTAATCGATGTTAGTATCATTAATATCCTTTATGGACCATCAGATGTATGAAGGAAAAAGACTCACCTGTGATGTATTCTCGTCAAAAACTTTTAACTAGCATATAAACTAACCTTTAGATCCAATGTCCACCTTACTGGAACCAAAAGGAGTGGACATCGTAAGGAAACGACACTGTGAAGGAACAATTCCAGAAAATAGACACTCTACATGACAACCGGCCTGGCCTCTTCAATTGTTCTAGGAGGTGGGGACTGTTCTAGATTACAAAAGATTTAAGAGACAAGAGATATACAAGTAAATGCCATACATGGTCCTTCATTGGTATAAGTTTGAAGGTAAAACTGGGGAAATTTGGGATGCAAATGTGAAGATGTGAATATGAAAATTATACTAGATGATGTTAGGGAATTACTGTTGATTTTGTTAACTTATCAGGCATTATTATTTGCAGGAAATTCATCTTATCATTTAGAAATGCATAACAAGCTATTTAAGGGAGAAATATCCTTATACTTGCTTCACTTGTAAATTGTGGTTGCGTATGTACATGTGTGCATGTCGGTATACATACGAACTAAAATATGGTGAAGTGTTATAAGTTATTTCAATCCAGGTGATGTGCACATGGAGGTATATTACATTAGTCCCTCTACTTTTATGTATTTAATAATAAAAAAGTGAAATAGATAAAATTAAATCCACATTACAATGTTGTAAGAGGGATAGTATGTCCAAAGAGATGTACTTTGCATTAAATTTCATTAAATAAATGGGTATTCTCCTTCACAACATCTTCTTCCAGTCTGTGCATCAAAAGCTCACTCAAATTTGGAATCTTACTGTATTCTATTAATGAAGGTTGGCCAGAAAGCTCTGGTGCCCCTTGGAGGATAACATGGATGTGAGCTGGCTGACTGGCATCAGGCTTGCTGGATAAACTTTTAAACTTTCTGGCTTACTCACTACTGTGGACAGAAATGCTTCAATCCTTTTAGCACTTAAAAATCAAAACTCATAACGTAGTCACATTCAGAAATGTAGAAGTGTTCAAAAGTGGAAAGATCTTTGCTGAGCTGGCCATGTGGTCTTGCAAGGAGTGATACTGGCCTAAACATGGCTCTAAACCTCACATTTATAAAGGGATTTTTCTGGGTTTCTAATCACAAACTATTTTCCTGACATCCTTTGTTTCCCCTAGGTCTTCCCCCGATACAAAAAAAAAAAAAAAAGAGTGAAGTATCTCCAACCCCTGGGATAGTGGGAAAAGCATGACCCTGAGGATGATGTCTGGAGACATCAGCTTGCTATATGATGCAGATGCATTATACACAAACACATCCAGTTTGATTTTGCTGCTCCAACAATTATGGATAGCACCTCCTTTCACTCTCAAATCTGTCCTGGTTCAATGACAAATTACTTGGCCCTTCCTAATATATAGCATGATTCTCTCCTGAGTTCTGTGAACTAGTCCTTGTTTCATCCCTGGCCAGACCCTGTCCTGCTACCCACTTGTTCAAGCCATGCTGCAATGATCCAGCTTTATCAATCTACTTGGATTGATTGGACCATCTGTGTGCTAATGCTTTCTCTCACCTCTACATTTGTGCATTTCTTGACCCCTCTGCCTTCCCCACCTTTCTTTCTCTGCCTGGCTAATTCTTATCCTTTCTCAAAGGCTTGGGTTCAAAGTCATCTTCTCAGGGAAACTTTATTGGATTCTGTAGAGAAGAGTTGGCTCTTGCTCTTTTGTGTTTCTACCAGGGCCAGGACCAAGGCGAGACAAGTGAGGTATCTTGGGCACAAATTGGAGGGAGCCCTCATTCTCAGGGTGGTGCAAGTGCCAACTTGCAAGTTCCATGACCCTGAGAATGAGGATTTCCTTAATTTTGCCCTCTAGGTTTCTAACTTATCTTACCCTATCTTGGCACTGGTTTCAGCAACAACTCCTATAACCTTTTATCACGATTACACTGTAGAATTTATTTGTTGCTTTGTCTCCCTTGCTGGAATGTATAAACATTTTTAGCTCAGGTATCACATGTAATTTATTACTATAACTTCAGTACCTAGCACTGTGTCTGGCACACAGGATATATTTATAAATGATGGTAGAAATAGGAGAATGATGGAATAAGTCAAATGCTTTTGGAAGCACATGTGGTATTAGAGACTTACTAAACTATCAGAGACCAAATGGTATCAGCTAGAGTGCTAGGAAAGGGTACAGTGATGGGAAAAATGGATAAAATATGAAATTTATCATCTGAAATACTTCTAGCAACCAGATACTGGTGAACCGCTTAACAAGTCTACATGCCCATTAGGAAGGTCTGAAAAATGTTGCCTAAGTACAAGGTCTAAAACATCAGCCAACCTTTGGGTAGGATGAAACAGATTGTCTACGAAATTCAGATTTCTCCAAATAGGGAAGTTTCTCTGATCCTGTATCCTTCTTCATATCCATTTACATGATATGTCATGGAGTCAGTTCAGAAGGAATTGCATGGACTGCACATTGGGAAACTTCTTTCATGTGCTCGTCATTGTGCTGGGTCACTCACACAGATTATGATGTTTATTCATCATGACAATGCAATGAAGCAAGAGGGTGTGGCCTTGGTCTATGGATGTGTAAAGCCAGAAGGTTGTATAACTTGCCTGAAGTGACATAGCCAGGGGATGGAGGGGGAAAAAAAGTGTCTCCGATGTTTAGTGCAATTAAAACAAACTTAATTACATTCCCCACCCCACAAAAATATTGTCACTGAGTAGAAATATAAATATATTCACGAACTGCTTGTATCTATTCATGCAAACATCTGAGCACCTACTGTGTGTTCTACTATGGTTATAAAGTCCTAAAAGTTTGTGCAGGGTAAGCTTTATTGGGATTGAGTGGGGAGTGGGGAGGATTCATACAAAATGATTCATAGGTGGCTTCAGAAGAGCTAACATATTCTGTTATAAAATGTTCTTCCGGGGAGACTGCATAAAAATTATAAGTCCCATGTTTGCCTTAGTGCCAAAAGCCACAAGACCAAAGAACCCCCAAAACAATACTGTCTCCTGAAATGTTTCCAAAGAGAGATACCTCCTGTGTGTCGTACCTATAACTAACATAAGATCAGTCTTTGTGTGTGGATTAAGGCAGAGAATGAGACTATTGTGCAGGTAATTTTCAGGATAAGTAGCTGGAAATTGTTTTTTGGTATGCCCTCCCCCCTTTTTTTTTTCGTGCAAGAGACAAACTTTTTGGGATAAGGGACTAACATCTCAACTTCATTTTTGTATGTATAAATGGAGTCCTGGCCTTCACCTAGCAAACCCTCTGAGGTATGACTGAAGGGCCCAAGCTTGGCCCCTTTGATTTTAGTGTTTCCGGGACAAACTACTATGTGTAGGAACCCTCTGAAAACTTCAAGAAGCTCATTAAGGCTGAAGCATTTCTCAGTTCATTTTCAAATTACTCACTCATCATTTCCAAAAGCCAGCAGCAGGAGGGCTCAAATGTTTCAGTCAAATTCTCCCAACTGAAGCCCCACTTTCTATGACAGATATACAAATGTTTTAGTCCATTTCGCATACATTCTAGTGAACTTCTTGGCAGGGTCCTTAAAGTGTGTTTTCATATTCTTTGGATTTCATCTTTGTAGCACGGCCTCATGGAAAAACATCACATTCCAAGTGCAACTGGGAAATTTCATTCACCACCGTGGTTGCCAATAACATGTGGGGATTTTATTGTCCCTCCAGCAAGCTCCTCAAATCCAAACAAAATGTGCTCACTGCAATTTCAGCTGATTCATTTCCATAAGATGCAAGCTGATGCTATTTACTAGCTATCCAAAGACCAATTTAAGACTCTAAACTACAGTGGAATTAAATATACAATAGTTTTTAACTCAATACTGTATCATTAGAGTCTTAGTAGGGAACAAATGGCATACTCAAAAGGGTTTAGCTGAATGTAATTTCATAAAGAGAGTATCCACAGAGTCATGAGCAATGTTAAGGGGATCAAGAAGGAATGGTTAGGCACCCAGGAATTGTCAACAGGGGAAAGTCTTACTGCCCCAGGGAGAAGGGCAAGGAATAGGACGTGGAGGCTGGAGGCCTGGAAGTGGTGCGGCTTAAGAGGACCTGTAGCTGGGGGAATGCAGCTATGACTCAATGCAACAAAGCTGGGGGTGCACAGGAGAATAAATACCTCAATCCCTCTCTCCTTGCACCTTTCGATAGCTTGTTGGTGCTGCCCATTGGTTGAGCCCAACCAAAAACCAGAAGGCAAGAGTGACTGTTAATACTCATCATAGACCATCTGGAGGTCCACACACAGACAGAGAAGGGCAGACTTGTCACGAGGGAAGGGGGTGGTCTGACAGATGGAGAATAATCAGGTAGCCTATACCAACTGATTTCAGATTTTACTCCAAGACACAGAGTGACATCACAGAATGAACATAGATTGATGTCAGAAAGATCTGGATTCAAATTCCACCTACTACTGGTGAGATATTGGGATCTTTTTGGAGAAAATCTATTGGACAGCTTCAGGAGAATTTCAACTTATCCTCTGAGAGTTTCTGTTTCCTCACCTAGCAAACTAAAAACAATAATCACGACCTACCTAATTTGAGTTACTGGAAATATCAAACAAGTTACCCAAGGAAAAGAGCCTGACAAAGTGCTCGATACATGAAATGTGCTTGACATTTGTTGGTTTCCTTGTTAGCCCTTCCCTCAGTTACACCTTATATGGTAGAATGCCTGCTGTGTGGAGGTGGGAGAACCAGTCTGACCATTTTTTATTACTGGGCTCCTGTGGGGAATCCCCTGTTGACTCAGACCTAGAATGTTGGGTGGGACTGTGTCATTCCTGGAATCTTGTTTATTGTGGCCCCCTGTCAAGAGAGAACCAACTATTTTCCCGGTGTCACTTCTCTGAAAAAAATCTACTGGGACATCCTCAGGAGAATAATTTTATTTGTCCACAGGGACACTGGTTCTTAGGTAGCTGTTCCATTCATTGCTGTACAGTTCTTCACCATTTCTTTAGCAAATGTCATTCTTCTTTCATAAGCTGATGCTCAAAGAACTTGCCCTTCCTCCTAGGGTACATTAGCTGTTGACAAGCCATATCAACACGCCCCTGTTCTGCTTTTGCAAGAACTTGGCCAATTCAGTTCCTGATAGTTATCTCCTTCCTACCTGAAGCCACTGGGGAGATTTTTTGTTTCTTGTTGTGGTTTTCTAGTTTTGGAACAAGTGGAAATATTTGGTTATATGTGAATTTTGACTGGACTTTTGGAAATGGTACCAGGGATTGAAAAATAAAAAGCCACATTAGTCATTTATTTAACTATTCATTGGTTCAAACTAGCATTTGTGTGCTAGGCATGTCCCTAATTCTCACCACCATCCTGTAAGGTAGTGTTTTATTTTCAGGTGAATTGAGGCTCAGACAGATGGAGTGATATGTCCAGCTGCTAAGAGGCAGTGCTGGGCTAGAGACCCTGGGTCTACATGAATCTAAGCACAGAGCTTTGTTTATCTTTGAGATGGTTATGGAGAGTCAATTGCAATAACCATTTAAAAATAAAAATCACAAGGCTTGGATTTCCTCAGTGATGGGAGTGAGTTGTATTCATCTCTCTTGTCCAATTGCTGACCACTGCCCCTTCCATAACACGGGTGACTGATTAATGTTTGTTGAATGAAATATTGATTGAATGAATCGTTAATACAAAGATATTTTCCCTCCATATAGCATTTTTCGAATGTATGTTTATATTTCATTGACAGTGTTTGCAAATTGCATAATATTCCCCTTCAGCTTAACTTGCAGAGTGGAAACATTTCCATATGCTAGATGTTTCCCTTCATTTGACTGAAGGGGAAAAAAGACTAAGAAAAACATCACATAGTGGCTAAGCAGTCATATAAACACAAGTTATAGCATGTACTATTCACAAATAGTATATTTTGGTGATTTTTCAAAAATTATTAAAGTAGACATTCAATTTGGATTGCTATGGGTTAGAAAAATGCTCTTGTGAAGCTAAGCATACTTTTATATAAATTCACTGTGTTGTAGGAGGTAGAAGAGGGAGGAAGAACATGGGTTCTGGAGCAACTGCCTATGTTCAAATCCAATCTCTACTACTTCATAGCTATGTGACTTGGGCAACTTAATCTATCCATAGCTTAGTTTAACTCCTCTGTAACATGAGTATAAGAATACCATCTTTTTCACAAGATAGGTGAGAGACTTGAATGAGTGAATACAGAAAGAGTGCTTAAAATAGTGCCTGGTAAGTGGCAAGGCTTAATAAATGGTATGCAAAATCCCTATGGAGTCTAGCTCAGAAAAGCCAGAGATCTCTTCCACACTCTTCATCTCCTTTAGCTCTATCTCATTTCAGAAGTTAATCAAGTCTGGCCTCACTTACTTCACCCTCCAGCTCACCCTTCCTGTAGTCACTGGCATGAATCCTTGAAGACTCACAGTAAAACTCATAGTAAGAAGACTCTTTGCCTTCCTGAAGCTCCTCCATTGTTCCCCATCCAGTACAGTCCTCTTAGACTGACATTCAAGGTGCTCCGTGAACTCATTCCTTGTTCCTCCTCTGGCCTCGTCTCTCAGCACTTCCATAAGCACGCTGTGCTACAAGTACCAACAAATGCCCAAAGTCGAAAAAGTTCTATTGGCTTGATGAATAAGAAATACTTGAGTAAGAAGAGTGAGAAGCTCATTTTGCTGCTGGGCTCATGAAAGGCTTCAGAGAAAAAGGGATATTTAAGTTGTGCTTAAAGAATAACCAATATCAGTCAAGCAAGGTCAGGTAGATGAGGATCGAGTGCATCACCTATATCAAGGGAAAGATTGGTGCCCTGACACAGAAAACAAGGTGTATTCCCAGAATGAGAACCTGTTTAATGCTGAGAGGGATGACTCAGAGGGATGCTTAAATGTTGGAGTGAGGGAGGAATGAATCAGTGAATGCTTGGATAGCAATGTTGTTAATGGAGATGAGGGATATATAGGAGAAGGGATGTGTGTGTGCACGTGTGCACACACATGCACTTTGAATGGGAAATAGTAGGGCATCTGTTTTGTACACATACGAACAAAAGCGGCATGGGAATATTCAATACTAAGCTCCTAATCTTGTTCCCAATTCACCCCCAGACTCGCTCCTGTCAAACTTCCCCTTCTCAGCAAATGATGTAGAGTCCTCCACGATTCCTCACTCTCACATCCCATATCTGATCCTTCAGCAAGTTCTGTTGGCTTTTTCTTCAAAATAGATCCAGCATCTGATCATTTTTCCCTATCTTCATGGCTACTCCTCTCATCGAAGCCATCATCATCTACTGTGGGATTACTGAAATAGACTCATAAGCCGCTGCTCTGCTTCGGCCTGTCTCGACACAGCAGCCAGAGGGGGCATCTCGAAGGGAAGTCAGAGCCTGACTCCTCTGTCCAAAGCTGCCCAAAGATAGTCCATCTCATGCAGCGTGAACTCCTGAGGGATTTACAGTGGTGGTCTGCATGAGCCCCCTCCCCAATTAGCATGTCCTCTTCTCCAGCTCCAGCCTGCTCTAGCACCGCCTGCCATAGTGGATTCCTTGGTGTTGCTCAGACATGCCTGCTGTGCTCCTGCCTAGGAGCCTCTCCAGTGACTGTCCCCCTGTCTGGAGTGGCTTTTCTTCAGATGCCCACCTGGGCAGCTCCCTCACCGCCTTCAGGTCTTCACTGCAATGTCACCTCCACTGTGAGGCCTGCTGTGGCTGCCTCACCTACGAGGTAGGCTCCTTTCTACCTCTGATCTCCCAATTTCCCCTTCCCCACTCTTCTCCTTTACCATGGATCACCATCCATGATACTCCATATTTTACCTTTAAATTGTTATTTCTTGTTGTCTTTCCCCCACTCTCTTACATCTATAATAAATGGTCCATGAAAGTGCTATCTCCTGCATTGTTTTCCACCGTTTTCTTTGTATCTGTTATAGAACAGTTACTTAATAGATATCTGCTGAATGAAAGAATGAATCCAGGCGGGGACTATAGCAATGTGTTGCCGCAAGGATCTGGTATTCAGGGTGCAGATTTGGGTTAAAGATAGATTTGGGAATTCTTCACAATGAGAAGACAGCTGCATGGGAGTAGCTAGAACAGATGAAGAAAAAGACATTTATTGAGATTAGTAAGATTAAAAAAAAGAGACCGATATAAAACCTGGAAAAAAATAATAAAGACTGTGCAGATGAAGTAGCAGAGTTGAAAGCGACAGTTTTGGGGTTACGGACTTGAATTAAAATCTCTGCTCCACCATTTACTAGTGTCCCTGGGAAAGTGACTGGATCATTCTTGGCCTCCCGATTCTTAAGGGTAATTGAAGAAAAAGATTTCCACTTTAGAGGGCTAATAAGAAGATTAACCAATAAAATGTATATGAATCAGTTAGCAGAAGATAATAAAGAATATAGGTGGTGGTAGTTGTCGATACCAACAACATTATAATTATCAAAATCCAGGAATTAACCTCCCATCCCCCAAAAAAGAAGTAGTGGCATGTAATGGAAGATAAAGGAGAAGTTTTCAAGAAAGAGGAACAATAAACTCTGTAGATACTTCTCTGTGGCCAAGGCATAATATTCTAGGAGGTATGTAGGACCCTGGGGTAGAGCTATTTGTCAGAACAGTTTCACTTGAACCAAAAAGTCATAATCCCATATTTTAAAAGGAGCTAATGTTTGTGGAAAATAACATTAATTGTCCTAGAAAAAAAATCAAATAAAAACAAAACAACACTGGGCCCTCAATTGTGTCCAGCTGACAAATCCGTAGGAACATGGTGACCCAAAAACTGCTTCTCTCTGGTCTTTGAGAGATTTACTTGCTCACTAGTCAGAACTAGTTTGCTGGTTTTACAAGGTTAAGCAATTGTGCAATACAATTCGGCAGGCTCTGTGGGTGTTTGTTTACAGATGGCTGCCATCCTAATTTATTGTCTGTCAAATTATAATTATTAAGGATGGAGTTAATTGTCATTTCAACCACCTGGTAATTACCCACTGTGCTTTCATGTGGTGACAAATCTGTCCTTTAGATCAAAATTGGAAGGTTCATAAGATATTTCACTTCCATGTTTATCTCCATTTATGTCTTGTTCAAAATAAAAGATAACTAGAAATTATTGATACTTTTAAATGTAATTTACAGGCCTCCAAGTAAAAGAATTGCTGATTGTTGTAAATATTTTTTGAGCAGTAGGGCTGGTATAACAAGAATCCAGCGATGTGAGTTACAATAATTGAAATTAAAATTATGAGTCGTGTTCTTTCAAAGAATAGTCTAATAAAAAACTTTTACAATGCTCCTAGTATATTCCATGGTGCATCACCCAGATGATGGTTGATCGTCATCTTTATTTGTTTGCCCTGTGGTTTACCAAAGCCACTTTAGCCTTATGCCCTTTGAACCTTTAGGACAGACAAGATGGTTACCCTAGTCTTATAAGGCTTCTATTGCTTTGACCTAGGGCTAGGGTTGGGATTCTCTGATTCTTCAGGGAGACATCAAAAAGAACCAGTGGGAGTACAGAGTAGAAGAAGTTTATGTGCCATAGAAGCTATATCCCTCCTCCCATTTTTGGCTTCCGATCCCTTCTTTGCATACTTCTCCTTTTTCAGCTTTTCTGAATGTGCACATTTTCAGGAGGGCACACATAATTTGCTAAATTAGTCGACAGAGGATCAGGTGGAAGCTTCCCCACCGAAGCACAACTTTGGGATGCTCCTGTGATCTGACCCTCTCCTTCCTCCCAGGAAACCCATCAAGAAAGTGTTACAAGAAAGTATTAGCTTTTAGACTAGAGGCATAGAGAGAATACTTCCATGCAGAGTCACCTTCTCATTGACAACAGCCACATCAGTCTTTGGTGGCCACAGAGTCTCACCCTGGCATTTACTCTGCAGTGAGACTGATTGCTGCTAATATCTCTTCCCAGCCAGAGAGGCACCCACTCATCAGGCCCAGAGAAAATCTGAATAATTTCTGCTTCCCTTCACTTCATAGGATTGTGAATCAGTTAGTTAAGGCAGAAAGGCTCAGGTGGGTGGCCGGGACCACTCTGTAGTTAGTCATCAGGCATTTTGTCACTTTTCTCAGGCATTTCCTGATCCCCTTTTAGAGATGCTGACCTACCATGTAGGATTTCATTTTCTTGGGCAATTTTCTATGGTCAGATGCCCTGACATGGCTTCATCTGCTCTAGCTTTCTCACTGCTACTCCATGAGGCCATGATAAAGATCTCTCCTTACCTGTAAGATCTTATTCTAGTACCTGCCCCCTTCAGTCTAGCCTATATATTGCTGTCTGGGAGAATTCTCAAATCCTTTTGGTGCTGCTTTGTGGGGTCCAAAGTGTTTATTATGAAATTCAATTATTATTGGGCTTTAGCTTATTCCTTCAGTCTAATGTTCCTGTACTTCCCATGTTGGATGACATTTCTATGCCTTTACACTGCAGGTTTCAAGTGGCTCAGATGTCCTCTCCTCCATTTCATTCGTCCAGAGCATTCCTGGTTACTCTCAAAACTCACAGGTCAGCAGAGACCACCTCAGTAGACACTTCCATGATCACTCTGAACACCCCTGTCAGTTAATTCTTTTTCTCTCTGCATCATTTCTGTAACTTGCACTTCTTTCTGTTATTGCCACATCACGTCATATTACATTTTGTTTGCTTGTCTGTTCATCTCCCTTGTGAGCTCCTTGGGAGCTGGATCTAGGATGGAAATATTTCTGTCATCACAGAGTAGGAGCTAAATGAGTTGAATAAATTTGTGTTTTATTTGTTGTACATCTCCCACTCCCTAGTGCAGTCCTTAGTGTGCAGTCTATACCAGATATACAGTTGCTGACAGATCCTTATTAAACATGACTAAAATCTTGGTTAATATTCTTGATGCCCATGTTAGAGGAGATAAATATCTTTATGGACAAATAAGAACTGGATTCATGGAGAAGAATCCAAGGCATACATGACAGCTGCTGATTGGAATAAAAGATGGTTAATCATATCCAAATGGAAAGAAAAGAAGGCTTTGGTTTGGGTTAAAAGAAAACACTTTTAACTAAATATTAAGGAAATAGAATATACATTTTTATGGTCAATGTATTTTTTCCTTTTATATTTGAAATTTCTGTGGAACTCAAAGGATGTTCTTCTCCTTCCACCCTCCCTCACTTCTTTCCTTCCTTCTTTCTTCCTTCCCTTCCAAGATAGACAATCTTGGCCCAAAACAAGGGGCTATTAACTACTATTAAAAAAAGTGGAAAATCTCTCCTCGTGTCATAAAAATCCTTCTGATGGCAGATTAGGCCATCTTATCCTCAACCCAAAATTATAACTGAGGTAGACATTTTTGTAAAACTCTTCTGTTATTCAATGTCAGCTTTAGGATCATTGGCTTTCTTGGCCCAGCTTAGAGACTAGGTCCATGAAGGAAAATTTCCTTTGTTGGTTAGAATTGTACAAGAACTACACTTTCTAAAATAAAAAAAACAAAAAACAAACAAAAAAAGTCTATATGAAACTTGAACTGTTTCTACTGTGTTCTATTCTGATATCATCAGGAACTTTTTAAAGCGAAGTAGACAGCTAAGTTCTAGAGTGGTTTGAAAATTGTACTAATAGAGTGGATGACTCCCCAAGGCCCTGTCATTCTCTAGGAACCATTAATTACTGTCATGATGATTTATATGAATACATGCATTATCTTCATATCAGAAAAGTACCGCTCAGTATTTGCTTCAAAGTTCTGTGGGAGAAGTTGCAGTCTTTGTACCACCTACAGAAAAGACTTGGAAGAGAAGAGTTTAAATGACAGGTGCAGGGACAGTGCTGCGCTGATCAGATTCAGATTCTCCCTTGGTCTTTGTGACACCGTATCCTATTCTTGAGCACAGAGCATCTTCTTTATCCTGCCTTTCATTATGCCAACACAGAAATTAAAAGGGAGAAGGGGTGAACAGAATGGTGTGTACAAGTTTCTCAGTAGAAAACAAACTATGTCTATTACATTTCCTTTCCTCAAAATGATGAGTCCTAAAAGTTTGAAGAAGCATCATTATTACTCCTGGTAAGAAAATCCTAATTTTCATCTGGCCAAAGGGTGGTAGGAAGAATGCTCATCTGAGAGTCAGTGAACCTGGAGTCCAGTCCTTGTCTGGTACTGACTGGCCATATTACCTTGGACAACTCACTTCTTTTCTCTAGCTTCTATTTCTCTCCTTTATAGGATGAAGTGAAGTGAACCTAGGCTTCTCCCAGGTTTGAATTTGACTCCGAGAAGTTGAATGCTGCAGAATGGGTGAATCACTTGGCAAACCTTACATCCCGTGCACAAACACACCTAGCTGAGTGTCTGCCAAGAAGTCTCTTCTTATCACCACTATTGAAACCTACTCTCAGGGCCATACAATTGTTTTCACTCATCAAATTAGTAATCTCACTCTTGGGAGTTTATTGTGAAGAAATCAACTCTTTAGAAGAAAGGAAAAAGCTACATTTAAAAAAAGTTGGCCAACAGTAGGAGAATGGACCAGGACAGTCGGCAGGCTGTTTCAAAGTCATTAGAACTGCAAGGAGAAATGCTTTTGATAACACAAGAAAGCAAAATGTATTTGCCTTGTGGATTTTAAATATGCACGTGAATAAGAGAAATGTGAGAGGGCAAATGTCTGTAATGTACCCTGTGGGTCAGGCGCTGTGCTAGGCGTTTGGTGACGTTAATCATCTCACTTATTCTTTGGAACAGCCAGGAGGATAGGCACTATCATTACCAATTTACAGATTAGAAACCTAAGGCTGAGAGAGTTATAGTTACCAGATCACCACAGCCGTTAATGGGCTAGTGCTCAAGATTCAAACTCAGGTACCATTGATCTTTGTTGGTCACAGTAGGTATGGCCTATAAAGTCTCTGAGTCTCTTTGAACACTGAATTAATGAATTCTGAACCATTGCTCCTAGAGGAGATGCAGAGTTATATTCCTGCAAGCCTCTGGTCACAGCATTTTCATCAACTGAGCAATATACAACTTGTTTTATATGTGCTTATGTTCAAGGACACCTTATTTAATATATATTGTTGATTCATTAACGTTGAACTCATGGCACTATAACTCAAGCCCAAATGAAGCTTTTCTAAGCTCATCATGTATTTTCTCTGTAAGGCATATCACCACCTTCTTGCATTTAGGAACACCAGACAGCACTTCAGCACTATGTTTTGGGACCATTTTAAATAGTAAAGTCACCAAAAAGTCACAAAAATGTGAAAAGGGTGGCACCAAATAGACTGCAAATATGATACTTGTCCACATTACAAAAGCTGAAACAGGAAGACAGAGGGTCACCTTGTCCAGGCTCAGCTGGGAACAAGTGCTTTGGGCAATTCTAATTTTTCACCACTCTGCACCTGTCTGTGAATGACTGTGAAATTGCTGGGAGTATTGATATGGGGGTTACAAATAAATTTGTGGGAGTAGGCAAATTCGCAAACACAGAATCCATGAATAATGAGAACCAACTGTACATTCATTCATTGGGCAAATGCGTATTGTATGTTTACTATGTGCCAGACACTATCTAGTCTCTGGGGAGTCAGCAATGAACTAAACAAAGCCTCTGTGCTCATGGACCCAACGTTCTGGGGAAAGGATGAATATGGGCAGCGCACCACGTTCCCACAGTGGTCATCTGTGGAGACAGGTTGCACTGGGAGTGGACTAAGGAGGGATAAGTGGAGGGGTTGATAGTCATACAGGTGGTCAGGGGGAAGCCTGAGAGGTAACATCTGAACAAACATCCAAGGAAATCAAGTCACAGGGCCATGTGTGGGAGGAGAGACTGGGAAGTGAAACCATGAAGTGTAAATGGGAAACGAGAGGCCAGTGTGGCTGGAGCCAGGGGTGGCCGTGGTGGGAGAGGAGACAGGACACAGAGTGCGCTGATACATGATGTAGGACTTGCTTCCTTCAGAACCTGAGCTCTTGCAAGGAACATGACATGTCAGCACTGTGATGCTTTCTAAGTTGTCATAATGTTGACAAAAGCAAACACTGTGTGCTTTTGCTCTTGGGAAAGGCTCAGGTAAGATCCAAAGAGAGGATCTCTGCAGAGCGATGGAGGCTTTTCCAAGGCCCCCAGACCTCTGTTTCATCTGGGGCTTAAGGATGGAACACCTCATGATGCCAGTCTTAGGCAAGTGATTTAAAATTAGCTGGGGCTTGGGTGAGATTCTTTGGGAGATAACATGGCCCAGGGCTGAAATAGCAAGGACAATTTCATCAGCATTTACAGTGCATCCGAGGAGAGGTTGGTCACAACAAACAAACTATCCCCAGGACAACAGGAGGAGTGGAGAGGGGAAGCTAGTCCACACGGTGAGAATTAGCTTGTGGAAAAATGCTGCTCAACTAATGCCGACTTTGGCTCACTGCGCTCGTCAGAATGTGAATGCCACAGCCCATGTTGGAGCCAGCTGCAAAACTCATCCGGAGTGAGAGATCCTTAGACTCGACCCTCACCACTGATTAAGGGAAAAGTGATGGACTTCCCATCAAACACAAAGGGAGTGGCTGAGCCAGGACTGAAATTTAGTCCTGGCATCAAACTGCCGTTTTGGACAGTTATTACTAGAATTTAAAGGGAGAAGAAATTTGGCAGAATTCCCAAGTTTGCAGAAAAGCCATTGGTTGTGCCAGCTGCTGTGTTTGTGCCCATGCCAGCAACAGCAGCCGCCTCTATGATTCAGTCTAGTGAATTTTTTTTTTTTTTGGCAACCTGGACATTTGACATCTGGCTCTCAGAGTGCCCTGTGGAAATTTGTGTGGCTGTAATGTGAATCAGTCCCAAGAGAAACGTTCTCAGTCAGAAAAGGTGGTCACTGTAGATAGAAGAGTCAAGAAGAATTAAAATCCTGCCCCATGTTCTTTAGCTGTAAGTGGGCAGTCCCTTCTTTCGTACAGAGGCCTGTGGTATGTAGGGCTTTCTGGCTTCAGGTTTCTGTTGATCCTCTGTGAGGCCCTGAATCCTAAAAGAGGTTGAAAGTGTTGGTCAGGGACAGGTTTCTGGAGGATGCAGAAGACAAGCCTGGATTTGTTGTGTTTGCCAATATCCGTGGTGTAAATACTTTCAAGTAACCAACGATGAACAATCAGCTCTCAGAATCCCTGCAAATTTAACAATCTGCTCTCATGAGCCTGCTCCAGCCATTTCCAGCACAACTTTGTAGCTCTCTGAAGAGAGGGGACTTGGGGATGGGCCTGGCGAAGGGGTGATGTGGTTGATCCTGCTTAGTTCTAAGTCAAACCATGCCCAGGAGGGTTGCAAATCCTTGACTGTAAGAGGATTATTGACATGTTGAAAATTATTCAATTTGAACAAGAAGCAATTTCATCTGAAAACTCATTGGGTAAGTATTGCTGGGATGAGAATGAAAGGGAAGAAAAACAAAGGGTATCCTGGCCTTTGTTGCCAAACCTCTGTGGGGCTATAAGCTACTTCTCCTGAGTAGTGGAATCTCAACCAATGAGATGGGGAGGCATCTAGAACAGTGAGGCTGACTTCAGCCCAATCTGAGAATTTCCTGATAAAGCTGCCCAAAGAAAGGTAGGGCTGCCTAGCACTACTGGGAAAACCATCACCAGAACAGTATGAAGAAGATGGGGGCACCCCATAGGTGGGGCTGTGGCAGCGGCGGACTCCAGGGGCCCCTTCTGGGGTCTGAGGTCTGATCCTACAATGGACTGTTCTTCCTTCCCTTTCTCCTTTTTAACTAATTTCCTCTTCTCATTTTCATTCCCCTTTCCTCTTTCTCCTCTCTCCCCCTCCTTTCTGCAGCTGCCTTTGGCTTATTTGAGCTCCCTTCTTGGACCACTGGCCTCTAGAGCTTTCTGCAGAGAGAAGACCAGCTCCTTAGCTCTCTCTGGACCTCTTACACCCCAGGCAGAAAGCACGAATCCTCCTTTTCCCGTTTTTCTTTGCTTTCTCTTCTCTCTTCCAACATTCTCAGCTCCACATTTGTGATGGAAGAAGGGCATATAAACAAATTGAAACTGAAACTGAGTGTTGGCCATTAAGTGAGGACATCTGGGAGGCTTGTAAGGAAATTTACATGCTTGCCGGGTTTCAGGTTACATATTTCGTGTTGCCGGGTAACGAATCCAGGGTTCTCTTTCATGCTTTATTCTCCCCCATTCCCTGTTTATAGTGTAATTACCACTATGACATCATAATCCCCCATTGAACAGCTGTCAGGGGGGCCCAACTGCTGAGTAAACAGGGCTTTATAATCTCTCCTCCCACGGGGTGGTTTACTAAATAGATCAATATTTGATTTGTAGGCACAGAGATTAGGAGGTGGAAGTGTCTTTTGAAAAAACCCTCTCTCTTCCCAGGGCCCCAAGTGCACCTGAGAATGCTGGAAAGAAAAGCCAGGTTCATGGATAAAAAAAAGAATCACCCAAGCTGCTTTCACCTGCCTGTGATTTCCCAAGGAGCAGCTTGTCTTTAAAAAGTGAGACCTATTTGAGAATGAGTAATGTCTTAGGCTCTTTATTCTGCTGCTCAGAGAATTCTACTTTCTTCTCTCCCTCTGCCTCCCCCTTTCACTGTCCCGAGCCCCACTTTATTTAATCTTTCTAAATGGATATTGTAGCCTCAGGGACTACAAGAATGACACATGGATAAACAGGAACTAAGCCCCTGAAGCTCTACCCACCTCCTGCCACTCTCCCCACCCCAGTGGAGGATTAGAAGCTCCATAAAGAAAGAAGCCTCTGAGGTTTCTTTGTCAAACTAGAGATTCCTGGATGATAGTTTGGGAAAGGATGATTTAGATCTTGCCTCTTCTGGCTCAGGAAAATGTGACTGAAACAGAAGCAGAGAACTTGGAGCCCTGTTTTGAGCATCATGAGATGTGAGTTCTAACCCTGGGGCTTCTTGTAACTTGCTCTGTGACCTGGGACAAGACTTTGTGGACATGACAGGGGGGACTGGGATGCAAGGATCTCAGTGGCTTCTCCCAGGGAGGCAGAATGGAGTGTCAGCCAGAGCCGGGCTCAAAAGCTGGTCCTAACATTAATCGACTACAAAGCTCCCAAAGCCACGGGCAACTTCTTGAAGCTGCATTTGCTTCACTGTAAAAAAGGGGAGAGTTAATGCATCGCTGTGAGGACGAAATGAGTTGACGGACGTGACACCTCACTGGGGATATGAGACTTGGTGGGTGTCTTTTTAAAGCTAACATCATATAATTCCTATAAAAGCCAAAACTGTGCTTAAAAAAAGGCTTGCAGGTAAAAATTAGAAGGAAAGGGAGGAAAAATAGGGAAGAAAATCATAGTAACAGCCAATGCCTGTGCAGCCCATTCAGCGGCCACAAAGTGCCTTTCACATGTGTGATCTCAGGCAATCTGCACAACAACTGAGAGCAAGCGAAAAGCACATTTATTGATGTCTCAGAGTGGGCCATTCAGTGTCCTAGTTTTTCAGAAACATCATGTCAGAAGGTTATTTTTCCTACTTTGCAGATGACTGAGGTTCAGAGAAGCGAAGGTCAGAGTCCAAAGTCACCCAGCTGGTGAGTGCCGCAGCCAGCTCAGGTGGATCTGGTTGTAAACCTCTAAACCCTGTGACACAGACGCGGCCATATCAGCATGGACAGGGAGGCAGCAAAGGCGAAGTGCTAAAAGTTAGTGATCTGGGCAAAGGAAAGGAAATCGACACAATGTCCAGGGCTTCTTTCACAGTCATGCAGCACCGCAGCACTGTGCTGATTCAGTCTTCACAGAGTGATTAGAGGCTGCCTCTGAAAAATGAAACGCTGCAATTCGCTGCTGTCTCTAGGCCTTTGTGAGACCTCCTTTCACCAGGTGGTTGCAAAAGGCCTGCGGCTCTAGCAGTGCCCCCTGAAGGCCTCATATACCCAGGATGGACAGGATGGTAGGCGACTGCAGATGGTGGGGGAGAGGTTGGCTTCAAACAATCTATAGAAACCCATTTTCCTGATTTTTCTGTGCAAGGAGTAGTGTAGGCATCTGATAATTCCACTACTCTCTCTGGTTGGTGGACTTCTCTTTGAAAGACTGCATGGTTTCAATTCAGTTTCACGTAGATCCGTGTGTAGATCTGTACAGTGATAACATTCCTTCGTGCTAGGTCGGTCCAAGATAACTAACCTGTTTCCAAGATCTAATTTTGTACGTGGGAATCTTGCCTTGCCCTGATTTCCAGACCCATAGGCGGGCTTGGCAGATTGTGGCTGGGGGAGGCCCTGAGCTTACCCTGCTGCCCCGAGCGAGGCTTCCTCCTCCTCCACTGTCAGGCAGAAGCACCTGCTCTGCCACAGGAGGCGCTGTCTGTTGCTGGCAGTGCTCAGTATCCCTGAAGGAGAAGCTCTGTATGATTTAAGTCCCCTTGAAAATCTCAAAACTTGGGTTTATTTGCCAATAAATAAGATAAATAAAATTCGCTGAGCCCCTTCTTATATTAGCCTCTGTGACTTCTATACCAAAAAGAAAAACAAAACAAAACCAAAAACAAACAAACAAACAAAAACCCAAAAAACCCTAGCTGCAGTCCTCTGGGACTCTCCATAAACTAGTAAACTAGTAGCTCTCAGACTGTAGCATGTGTACGATAATCACGAGGACAACCTGTGAAAACACAGATTACTGGGCTGCAGCCCCAGAGTTTCTGGTTTAGCAGTTCCGGAGTGGGGCCTGAGAACCTGCATTTCTGACCAGTTCCTAGGTAATGCTGATGCCGCAGGCAGGAGACAGCACTTGCAGAAACTCTTGTCTAAACCATCCACCACAGCTGCTGGAGTTCACAGAGTTGCTGGTGGCTCGTTTCTTTTTGAACTTTCTTTCCACACATGTCACAGTTGGCCGTTGTCTTGATCCCTTTGTCCATCCAAGAGTTCGGGGGATGCCTTTCCCCACATGGAGAGGAAGCAACTCAGGCTGCTTTATCTGGCATCGTTTGCCAAATACTCTTGCAGCCTATAGCATTTCAGCTTGTAGATTCGGAAAAAAAATCCCTAATCTGTTTTCTCTCTCACAACTCTTCACCTTTGGACATGCCATTTGCTCTCTGGGCTGGGAGGCTTCCTTGGCTTTGCCTGGTGAATTCTGAATTATTATTATGTGTCAGAATGAAACTCATGGCATGGCCCCAAGACAGTCACCCCTGAATAACCTACCCAAGCAGAGGTAATTTTTCTTCTCCTTATTTAATCTCATAGCTGCTAGTCCCAACATTCATTCCAGCCCTTATCACACTGTAATGTCAGGATCTATTTGCAGGCCCAGACAAGGAGATACTGGAAGGCAGAGCCCAGGAGTGTCCCTAAGTACCAAGTGTAGTGGATGTTAACCTTGCCTGCACCTTAGAACTCCTGGGGAATGCTCCTTCCAATGCTCAGGTTTTTCTCCAGACCATTTAAATCAGAATCTCTGGGGAACAGAGTGGTGATTAAGGCCTCCAGCCTCCAGATTTCTTATGGAGAATGTTTTCAACACCCATAGCTCCATTCTGATCATGTACCCCGGTAGTCCTGTGTCTTGTCTGTGATGCAGACAGAATAGGCTTTATGGGTCCTGTTTTATAAAGTGAGGAAAATACTCTAAAAGAAGATCATCGAATGATTAACTCAGACTACCATTGGTTCATTAGTTCATTCTCTATGCATTCATTCGACAGTATTTTTGTTGTATCTACCATGTGCCTGGACACACTAGTGAGCAATGACAGACATTGCCCCTGCTCTCATGGCGCTTTCAGCCTAGTGACTGAGGTACATGACCAATCACCAAATAAAGGTAAAGTCACAAAGTCAGACTCCTGATAAATGCCACGAAAGGGTGTTTTACTCAGGGGAGAGAAACACAACTGCTGTTGCAGTGTGTGATAGGGGAGGGGTTGACTGAGTCCTGCAGGCCAACGATAGTTTTCCTGATCAAGATCAGTTGGCTGGAGCATAGCAGGACGAGATGTTCGCTGGGCCAAGAGGGAAAGGCAGAGTGTCTCAGGCAGAGGAAGCCACTGATGCTGGCAGAGCCTCGGCACCTTGGGCCAGGTGCACCCCATGGCTTCAAGCTCCCCTCATCACCTCAGCCTTTCTCTTCACCACTCTCTCGGAGTAGCGAGCAGGGCTTTAGGGAAGCGTAAGTGGTGTGCATGAGAGTGTGAGTGTGCACACACGCAGGCGTGCATGCATGTACAACACATACTCATAAGCACACACATGCATAAATACACATCACATGCACACACACGTGCGCACGCGCACACACACACACACACACACACACACACCATTCCTTTGACCAAGTCAGAGCTGGGCTTGCTGCTTGGGGCTGTCTCTAAATGTTGATGCCCAAGGTCTTCTTTCTCCAGGGAGCTTAAAACTCATTTTAAAGTACATCATCTTATTGACTGTCCAAAGACCTCTGACAAATAGTGTCACTTCATCACAGCAGTGTGGGGGAGGTTCAGGGAACCCAGACAGCTGACAGACCGAGTCTGAGAGTCCCACTGCCCAGAATCATGGGGTACACTCGCCTTGGCCCAGTTTCAGTTAAGTTCTTCCTTTTTACTATTTTGGGTAGACCAGAGGAAGGGTTGGGATGCCCCAGCACTCTGCTCTAAGCCTTTTGGTTGTTCACGTCATATTGTTTTTCCTTTTTGAAAACACTGATTTTAATAAGCATTGTTACGCATAAGAGCCTGTGGATGTCCAAAGGGGAAACTGTTCAAGTTTGTCAAGCTGGAAGACACTCTCCTAAGCTTTCCATCCATGACTCCCTCTTTCTCTCTCTCTCTCTTTTTTTCAGTGTTTTATAAGAAAAAAAATAGATTCAGGAAGGTAAAGTAGTTAAGGGCTGGGCACATGATGATCTTTCAGATACAACAAAAAATAGATTAAACAGAATGCTAAGTTTTCAATAAAATAATGATGGCTGAAATAAGCCTGCCCTCTAGAGCAGACCTGGATATAATTATAACAGCTACCATTTTTGAAATACTTGTCAGCTGTCAGATAATATATAAGATATTTTACTTATTTTTTCTCTGGCAATTCCCACAACAACCCCAATTTTATAGAAGAAAACTGAAGTTCAGTAAAGTAACTGTGCTCACGTCACACAGCTAGTAAATGGGAGTCAAGTCTACCTGATTCTGAAGCTCATGATATTTTCTAGCATCACAATCCTTTGGGCCTCTGTACCTCTGTTTTCTCATCTGTAAACTTGGTAAAGTCATATTCATCCCTTTATATGCCCTACAGGGATGATAGAATAATAACTGTTATTAGCAGTAATAATACCTTCAGTTTGTGTAGCACTTCAGTTCCCAAAGTGCTTTTTGTATCCTGAGTCTCATTTGAGCAACACAGCAACCTTGTGACATAGGTATTATCATACCCACCTCCCAGGTGAGGAGGCTGAGGCTCAGACAGGTAAGGCGATTTGATCAAGGTTATAGACCTAAGAATGGTAGCAAGGTCAGTGCTTGGTCTACCAAATGCCAGCTGCCTCTCTAATTACCAAGAGAACTGTAATAGACTCAAAGTTCCCCATGAGAAGGAAGGACTCATGGTATAATATTCTATAGGGGATTTTTACCATTGTTGCCATTCTTGTTACTAGTTGCCAAAGGACAATTGTGAAGTGTTGGTTCTTGTTACTCTCAGCAGATCACCTTCTCTTTCCAGTTGGTCAAACTTTCCCCCATTCATCTCTTGCTCTTTGAGACCACAGAACTCATTTCCAGGGCTCCCTGTGCTCACATGGTTCCAAGAAATTGAAGGCTGAACTCTGTCAGGTGCTTTGTGACTGTTCAGGAACTCTCTTTGTCCTCAAGTGAATTGGAGGAAGTTGGAGTACTCAGCAATTTAATTAGCATCTTTGATACACTAATGGCAGTTATACTCATTACACTGCCCTCTGATGTAAGCTGGTATGAGAGCAAGCCCCTGGAAAAGCTGGGTTACAACACTGGGAATGTTCTTGACCCTTGAGGTTGGCCAAATGGATGGGTGAAGGTCATTATGGAATGTACAAAATAGCCACTTATAGGAAGGGAATAAACTATTTACTGAATAAAAAAGAAGAGCTCAGAGTCACAGTGAGTCACAGTTGTGCATCAGACATAGTGTGGATGTTTTTCCATTGCTGGAAAATCTTTTTAATTCTCACAGAGTTGATTTTGGCCATAGGAGTTATTTATTTGGACCCTTTGACTCAGAAAATATGGTATTTAGATACAACCTAGGGATGGGCTGACAAAACTGATTAATAGTTCTAAAAGTGATAATGCGAGGAATAACCAAAGGAATTGCACACAGTTTAAATTAGAATCAGCACAGAAGGAGGCCATACTCTCAATTATATTCTAAAAGGATCATGTGTGAGAGGTCAGGGATTTTTCCCCAGCAGGATAAAGCCAGCAGAGCTATAGAGCAGTATCCCTGCTTTCTCTCCATTTCCTGCCAGCCATAACTCAGGAACTTGTCCCACTGGAAAGTGCTGCTCTGCTTCCTGCCTCCTGTCTCTGATTGATGAGATGGTGAATATCTTCTTTGGTGGACATTCCTCTTTTTGATGGGATGAACAATGTACCCATGAGTGATCTTTCTCTCTTGGATTCTCTGTCCTCAAAAAGGCACTTATTGATGCTCCCGGCAGCGTAAGCTGTCAGACCCAGCTCACCTCACATGTGGGACCCAAGATCTAGAACATAGGGAAAAGGAATAGAAATTCACATACGCCTTCCATCTCACATTTCCCATACCACTTTTCTGTCAATAATACTGATATTCAGACTCCTGTTTGACTCCAGTGTTTCTTTCCTAATGGATTCAGAACTCAAATGGGAGAAGACGTGATAAATTGGTTCCTTAAGAATCCCCAACAAAACTGTACACACAGAATTATAGTTTAATTTTGAAGAAATATTTCCTTTCATGATTGTAAGATAAAAGTACAAATGGATCATGCAGGAGATGAATCTTTTTTTAAGCTAAAAAATTAAAGAACTAAAACAAATGAATGTTGATAGAATTTTCTAAATGCTGGACTGAAGGTAAGCCCTCCCAAGGCTCTTTAAGATGCTCTTATTTGACAGATAATTAAACTCAAAGAAAGGTCCAAGGGAGAAATTTGTGTATTTGTCTTGTTCCCAGGAAGGGTATGGGCAGGGGATTTTATCATGTAATCATAGAGATATCTCGAATGGCTGTACAGTTCCAGGTTGGAGGAACCCTTAGAGCTAAATCAATATGGAGGAATATGTACAACTATGACGCATCAATAAATTAAAAAAAAAAAAAGCAATATGAAGTAGCTCTCAGGCCTGGGAATTGCAACTGCTGTCAGCAATGTGAAAGTGACAGAAATCACTTATAGCAAAATTTCCATTATGAAGACATTTGGGTAATCAGTTTCTCTGTCCCCATTCTCTTACCTCTGCCCAGGCCCACAGTCTCAATCAGATTGGTTATCACACCCTGAGAGTGTTGAGCTATTTCTCATCATACAGAAGGAAAGGAACTAGCATGCCAGGCACTTACCCACATTATTTAATCTTATGAGCAGGTGGATCTATTCCTGGCTTACAGAAGGAAAACTGAAGCTTAGTATAAGTAAATTGTTCAAAACAAAAAAACCTTGTAAGTGTTAGAAACTAAATTGAAATATAAATCTGATTCCAAATTCCATTCTCAAATACTCTGCCTTTGAAAGCCAAAAAGAGTCAGATACTTGTCTTCTCTCTGTCTCTGCTCATTCTTTTCTCTTTGCCTAGAATGTCATTCATTCATTATTTAATAAACATTTGTAGAATGCTTACTATATGTCTGGAAATTGGCTCAGCTTTGGGACAATAGATGGACAAGAATATGTTGCTACCTTCCAGAAGCATAAAGTCTAGGGAGGGACAGGTATGGACAAGAAGAAATCAATACAATGTGGTAAGTCCTGTGGGTGAAAATCAGGCATCATGCTGTGAAATCATGGCCAACAAAGCAATAAACTGTATTAGCAGATGGGAAGATGGGTGGGAGGTGGGGGCGGTGGGTGAAGAGAGGGCAAGGATGTTTGAGAGAACTTTTTTGAGATAATACACATGCATGACAAGGCTTACCACCACAGTATCTGAAAAGCAGCAAACACTCCAAAAAAAAAAAATTCACCTGGTGATTTTTAAAAATTAATTCAGCAGATATTTTTTGAGAGGCCTCTGTATGCAAAGCACCATTTTAGGCAAGTACTGAGGTTCCTGGCCTCAGAAAGCTTACAATTTAGTGGAATAGTCTGATGCAAAGTAATGAAAAGCTCTGTCATATAATCCAGGGTGTCACTAACGCAATAATGAAAAATGAAGCCAGGTAGGGAGATGGAGGGAGAGCAGCTGCTGTTTCAGGTGGTCTGGCCAGAGAAGGCCTTGCTGGGCCTTTGGGGAGGCAGGAAGGAACCATGCGGATTTCTGGGAGGAGAGTGGCCCAGGCTGAGAAAAGAATAAGGTTCTGAAGCCAAATCATGCTGCCTGATGTTGAAGGAAAAGCAAGAAACCCATGGCTGGACAGAACAGGAGAGGGAAGACTGATAGTAGGTCGAGGTCACCAGGTACCATAGCAAATAGGGCCTTGTAAGCTGTGGGAAGACTTGGGAAGCAACAGAATCAATTTGTTTAATTACCATTTCTTATATAAACCTATCACTGGGTACAAGGTTGTTCAACAGACATTCGTGATACAATTATGGTGAAGAGAGACAGGCAACAGCCACTGAACTCCCATGCAGTCTCACATGCATGTCTCTTCCTGATTTTGGAAGACGGTGAATTAGGGATTGAGAGGTTTTCCACAAGTCAGGCTCCTGTCCTGTTTCTATTACTGGGGTTCTGGAGGTAGGAGGATGGCGCTCAGCAAATGAGAGATGGCGCTCAGCAAATGAGTCTCTTGGGCCAGAGTGAGTTCAGCCCTTCAGTGGAAGGTTCTGGCATTAGTGAGTGCTCCCTCTCCTGAGGTCCCTGCCCAGGGGACAGTTGGAGTCATTCTCCACAGCTGCAGCGAGTGTCTTCCCCACTCACTACGAACCCACCCAGATCCCTGGTAAGTCTTCAGCAGGTCTACTCTTTCCTCCTGCTGGGGGACACCTCTCTTCTTGCCCAGGAACATGAACCTGCTGGCCTCAGGACACCTGCTTTCACCCCACACTTGTTTCTCCCGGTGCTGGAAGCTGCTCCAGTACTTCAGTAATGTTCAGATTAAGCTCTACCATGTCTCTTAGACAACCCTCCCCTCCTCCATCACGCCACCACTATGGTTGAGGAAATTAAGGCCAGAAACAGGAAATGGCTGTGTTGAGTCCCAAACCCACCCCCCTTTCTTCTTTTACGGAAGGGCTCTTTTTCATAGGAAGATTACAAACCAAAATTCTTCTACAGTCATTTTCCCATAAACACTTTGAGGGGCTTGTAATGCAATGGCTTACTCTAATTTGCTCATGGAAAAAACACCCAAACCCCATGGCTTCCCTTATCCCGTAGTTAGACCCTCCTCAAGGGACCCCTCCGCTCCCTCACACTCACTTCCTGGGGGAAGGGACATTTGAGCAACCGCCACTGAGATGAGCATTTGGACTTTTAAAAGCAGTTTTTAAAATGCTTCAACTGCAAAGGCAGCTCTTGGAAATTGATCTTGCCAGGTTATCTTGACTCTGGATTTTCATTAAACTTTTGAGTATAATTCTGGTCATGTAATCTTGGTAAGAATTTTAAATGGCTTCTGAGTCATTTTCTTAGAATTAGACAAAAACACACAACATGCACATACACACACACATACTCATCCCTTACTCATTCCACATGTTAAATTCAACTTTATTTTTTAGTGCATGATCTTGTAATTAAGAAGTAAATTTTCTTTGAAGAGACAATTATAGTTATAGATGACAGTTATCGGGAAGCTCAAAGAATGTTCCTCAGTATTAATCAAAGACTATTTGCATTACCACTTAGAAATCTCACTGAAGTTTTAAAATAATAAAGCGAGAATGCTTATAAAAATGCCATGAACATTTCTTTGCTCAAAGCTGTAATTATTCAAAGAATTGGTATGTCATTGCAAAGGTTCAGGACAGATCTCTTCTCCCTGTGTCTATCTCCACATGAAATTTGTAGAACCTTAGAATGTCTGAGCTGCAACTCAGAAAGTGTAAAAAATCATTCCATCCAACTTCCTCACTGTACAAATAGGGCAACCAAGAGACCGAGGTCACACCGGGAGCTGGGCACAGAGTTGGACCAGGGCCCCTTGGACACCTGAATCTGAGTCCAGATTGTTCCATTACTCAAGATACACTTATCCAACCTGAGGTTAGAGGTAGTTTTTCAAAGAGATGCTTCCTTAGTCCAATTAATCTCTAAATAGGGGAGGGCCTGGCAATTGGTTGAGTAGATACAGAAAAAGCTGGGAATATCTAGGGGTAAGAATACTTTAGCCGATTATATAGCAGCACCGCTAAAGGAACAGGTGATATTCATAAGAGTGGGTCCGCCCATTGAAGGCAGAACCCGTGCTTTATTTATTTTGGTAAATAAGGTATTCTGATTAGTGCCTAGATCAAGGAACTGCAACTAACATTTAATGAGCCCCTATTATGCAACTTCACTTTAGGCATCACAATGATCCTGTAAGATAAGTTCTGTTATCCCCATTTTTTTAGATGAGAAAACTGAGGCTGAGGAAAAATTGTGCCTTATAGAAAGTCAGTTAGGAAACAGTGGGGGCTGTAATTCAAACCCAGTCCTTGATGACTCCAAAGCTTTTATGTTCCTTCCTCTTACTCCAACATGTTTGTTGCACCAGGGCAGTGGGTGGAAACAATGGAGGCAGATTTCAGTTAAATTAACTTAAGGAAGTAAGAACTATCCTAGATGTCTAAAAGTTGGATTGGCTACATTGGATAAGGGTGAACTCCCTGTTCCTGAAAGTATAAGATGAGGCTGGGGGTGTTATCCTATGATGGGGCTATTATCAGCGATCTATCACTGGAGGAGACACACAGCCAGCCAGGGAGTAAGCATTGTCTTTGCAACCCAAAGGGCTTCCTTTTGGACACAACATTAGCCAGTTTCCTTTGCGGATAAGTCATTTATGATTGTATGTGCCAGTGTGATGTTTACAGTGGAACGTTCTCTGGTGTCCCTATTGGTCTCCATGCCTGAGCCCTCATCCCTCTACGGATTATTCTAACTCAGTGGCCAGGGTAACATGGTATTCTCAGCACTGTCAATCCCCTTGCTTTGTTCTATTATTTCCATAGCATTTATCACTGACTAGCCCAATCCAATGTACTCATGGTATTTGTTATTTTTGCCTATTTCCTCTGTTAGACCCTCCCCAATCCCAACAAAATTTGAGCTCCACCAACAAAGGGTTTTCTTGTTTGTTTACCGATGTAACCAAGTGCTTAGAGTCATCATGTGACACATAACAGGTGTTTACTAAATATTTGTTGAATACATGAATAAATGGAAGCTCCTGTACTTTTATTTTATTTTATTTTTTTATGGCTGGGGACATCTGCAGAAAGACACCTGCTATCTTTGGCTCCTGACTCCTCAGATGCTCGGCTGATACCAGCCTGCAGTGACATCTGATAAGGACGTCTAAGGCATGGAAACATATTGTGAATGAAGACGTTGGGCCCTGGACTATGGTAGTGGTGGCAGAAATTCCAAAAAAGGGACAAAAGAGAGCAATTTCAGGTTTAATTCAGGGGCCTTCAGCTATTTCACATAAAGGTGGGGTAATGTTCTGGAGTGTAACAAATCCTAGACCAGGAATCAGAAGATTAAATATACGTTCTGCAAGTACCCTTCCACATCAGCAGATGCCATTCATTTATTTATTCATTCATTCATCATCCCTCAATCCGTTTATCCATCCATCCATCTACCATCCACCCATTCATCCATCTAACAAATATTTCTTAAGAGATTGCTGTGCCCTGGGCATTATTTTAGGAGGTGGGAGCACAGCAGTGAACGCAAGAGCAAGGGGCAGCTTTGCTGGAGGTTATAATCTAACAGGCACCCTAGAAAAGAAGCCTGGAAACATTAAAATTGTATCATTTAAATTCATAATACATACTCTGAAGAAGATAAAGCAGGGGAAGGAAAAAAAGATTGTTAAGTTATATGATTTCAAAGTTCCCTTCTCAGCTCTGGTATTTGTAGACTCTATGATGTCAATTCCTCATTTTAAAAAAATGCTCTGCAATTCAGCCACCCAAATAATACCAAATAGAGTTCAGGAACTGTTATACTTCAAACTCCCCACCCCCATGTGCATTTGAAGAAGTACTGTCTCTTAACTAGGATTTAATAATTATGTCTTGTCCTTTTTAAAATCTTAGTTTCATTGAACTTAAGCAGTAAACGTAATTGTAGACATGTAAAATAACAACTTTAAGGCCTTCTTGGTGTATTGAGTCAATGAACATTATTGAGCTCCTACTACATGGAAGGTGCTATGCTAAATGCTGGAGTTACAAAGAGGAATAATTCATCGTCCTTCCCCTTGAGAGACTGACCATCTCCTGGGACATGTGAACAAATAGTGACAGGACATCAAGCCAAGTGGTAAGATCTTTTAAGATGATGTAGGCATTGCAGTGCTGAAGGGGAAGATCAGAGACACTCTCAAAGAGGAGTTGACTTTTAAGCTGAGTCTTAGGGAATGAGAAGCCCTTGCATGTACTTACCATTCATCTACATTTGAACAAAGTCAAGATGATGCAATGTAATCATTAATCACTCAATGAAGGCTCTTGATATGGGAATAGGTTGGCCTGGTTTGAAAGGAACAGCATGATCATTTTGGCACCAAGAAGGCACAACAACATAAGAGAGAAACTTTAGCAGTTCTGAAGAAACACAAGGAATGTGTGCAACTGCAGTTATTTTTATATATAAAGGAAATAAAACTAGTAAAAGAAAATTGAATCACATAACAACCATTGGAAGAAGCTTTCAAAATCTATAAACATTTAATAAATGCCTTGCAATGCCCTCACTTTTCTTTTGCCTTTGAGAAAATTAAGAGAGCCTCCACAAGAGGTAGCCTGCTGGGGTCCTAACACCATCTGCCCTAGTAACCTGTCCCTGCCCCAGTGTTATTCTAGTGAAAGGATCAGAGGCCATCGTGTGGAGGGTTCTGCCCAGCATGGCTGTAATGGCTGGAGGAAGGGAGCTTGTCAACGGGCCATGGACAGACACAGAGTATTATTTCTAATCTACAATCATAGCTCAGACTCAGAGTGAATAAGATCATGCCCTAGTGTGCACCGGTGTGGACATTAGGCCATTTAGTCCTGGCAATGGCCCATAAAATAGGATCATCTTTTCTTTCATTTATGGACAAGGGAGTTAAAGCAAGGGCAGACAAAGGTATTTGTCTCATTTGTCGAGCTAGACAGTGGTAGGGCTGAGGTTCTAAACCTGATTTTTTGAATATCAAAAAAAGATTAGTTGGAAATTTCAGAAATGGTACAAAAATAAAGTTACTGATATTTGTTTGCAACAAAATGACAGAGCCGATTTGCAGAGAAACATGCCTAGTGCAGGGCACCTAAAGAGTTAGATCAACTAGTTTTGTCAAAGCATGACTGAGCTTGTGGCAAAGGGGAAAAAAAAAAACCAAACACATAGGGAAGAAAAACAAGTGTGATTCCAGGGGTATAAACAAGTACGAGTTGCCCTGATGGAATCTGCAGATCTTTGATTCTTTGTTTTAATGGGCCAGAAAGACAAAGCACAGGAGACAAAGTCCAGGGCCTAAGCCCATTGGGATGTGATTACAGAAACTATTGCCAGAAATAAATAAATTAAAAAAAGAATCCTCCAAGATGCCCAAAATGTATGACCTAAAATAAAACCTGCCCCTCAGAAAGAAAGAACAATATACTTGACCATTTTGGCTTTGGTTCTTGGTGGAGTGGCCAGCCAGGGAGTTGGAGGGAAGGGAGTACATGTTTCCTTTCAGGATTTCTAACCACAAGCCTGCCCACACCCACATAGAATTCACTCTCTCTCTTGCACCAAAGCCAAAATTTAATGTGACTCCTGGTTAGTAGTTTCCAATATATGTTTAATTGGGGTTCTAGAATGAGAAAACAGAGAGGAAGCAAAATTTAAAGAGATTATAATAGCTGAGAACTTCCGAAATTCACTGGTGAAAAACATGACTCAGGAGACTCAATAAATCTCAAGCAATGTCAATTAAAAAAAAATCCACATCTGAAATTTCAGAGTAACTAAGATAAAGAAAATGTCTTAAAAGCAGCTAAAAAGAAAATGTCATCAACCAAGAATTGACAGATTAACAGCTGACTTCTTAAGAACTTCTTCCTGCTGATGATCAATATGAATGACTCCTAGAAGTATGGTGACTTCTTTCTTCATCTACTGGTCCCTTAGCATGGGGACCCTGAAGTGACCAGGTAGCAGCAGCAAGAGCTTAAAGTTCACTGGAATGCTTATTGTGTTCACAGGTGGAAATCTTCACTCTCTGCAGAGCAGCAAAATTGGGTAGACCTGCATAGCCTCAGACTTCAGGGATGGGAAGTATAAATCACCCAACTGGATCATTGGGGTTCATGGTAATTGGGTCCACTTTTGCTTGCACCTCTTGGCTCCTAGATCCATGTGTTCTACCTATTGAAGATGCATCACCTTATCGAGATCATTGACTTAGAGTGTAGATCATCTCCTGGAAGATGGTGCCTCATTTTAGCAGGGTTCCTTTTGAAGATGGCACTCAACTGCATTCCAGAGGCCATTCTACCACTCATGCTGTCAAGCTGGTGGATTGTGGGTAGGGTGGATTGTGAAAAGGAACAGTGGACTTCCTTGGGGCCACTGCTACACTTTCTTTGCTGGAAAATGGGACCTTTGATCTGAGACAATGTTGTACACGATTCCATACTGGAGACATTCACTCCGCAAATTACATTTAAAAAAAAAAAAGACCTATTATCTGTTCATGTCAGTCATGCTTCCCAAGATTGGTAGCACTGCCACAGTGCTCTTAATAGATATATCTATTTTCTCTTAATAGATATATCTAGTCCTTCAAGAAACAAACATTTTCTTTTCCTCATGGCTCTTTGAAATTTAGAATGAATTCTCTTACCAGTTAGATTTTTGTTAATGCAAGACTGAAACAAATTTGTAGCAGGAATGTTTAATGCCCAGCAAGCCACAGAATCCATGTGACATTTATTTGTAACATTTGTTAACAGTATATTTAGCACCTCAATTTTGCAACTAGGGACGTTATTTTATATGCAATGGGGGTGGGGGTAATCATGATATTTAAGAATATAAGACTTGTGGATTTTTTTTTGACACAGAAGTGGATGAGAGCAGAAAAAGATTTACTCAGAAGTCACTAAAACTTAAGCTTTACGGTGACTCACTTGCTCAAGCCCTTTTCACATGGTCATGTGATTTTGGAATGTTTTCAAAGAAAGAAATGTGTCATTTGTTGTGATTTTATTTCTCATTCCAAATAAATTCTCACTTTTATAATTTATGTTGCGTTTTTAACTTAGTGTTCTTTTTCTTAAAGAGTTCACCCTCTGACCTGTTGTATAAAAACTGAATCTACCCCTGAACCAGAATGAGCAGGAAGTTGCTCCCTGCTTTAGAGGTAAATATTTGAGCTCCATTGAGAGACAGACAAGTTGGTGCTTATTGGCCTGAGAATGCCTAGGCTGAGTTTTTGAATATTAAAATGTTTCCAGGCTCTGGCTGACTCCACTTTGTATAATGACTCCTCCTCTGATTTAAACGTGTGCTACTAACAAATTACATATGAATAGGATAAGTACCTACGTCATTGCAGTTTGCATCTCTGAATAGCTTACAATCAGGTATTACAGATGAGAAAACTAAGAATTAGGGAACTCGAATAACTCTCCAGATGCACAGGGTTAGGAAACGGCGAGCTGTAACCGACTCAGAGTTAGCCTCTGATTCCTCACCCACGGGGCCTGAGGCTCTGCCATAGTGTCCTCTCAATAGAATACTTGTCTAGATCTCTACAACACATTTTTTTCCTAGTAAAATAGCGCCAGTATGGACATGCTTATGTTACCATATTACTTTATTTATGAATATTAAAATTTGAATTTTATATAATTTTCATTTGTCATGAAATATTATTCTTTCGGTTTTTTTTTAACCATTTAAAAAAGTAAAAACAGTTCTGAGTTCATGGGCCATACAAAACAAACAAAGCTATAGTTGGCTGACCCATAGGTGGTGGCTCATGCCTATAATCCCAGCACTTTAGGAGGCTGAGGCAGGAGGATCACTTGAGGCCAGGAGTTTGGACCAGCTTGGGCAACATAATGAGACCCCATCTCTAAAGAAATAAAAATAAAAATTACCTGGGCTTCATGGTGTGTGTCTGTAGCCCCAACTACTTGGGAGGCTGAGGCAGGAGGATCCCTTGAGCCCAGGAGTTCAAGGCTGCAGTGAGGTATGACTGTGCCACTGCACCCTAGCCTGAGCAACAGAATGAGACCCTTACTCAAAAAAAAAAAAAAAAAAAAAACTGTCCCAAAGACAGAACATTCTTTCTGAGCCAGCAACTGCAACCTGGAAAGGGACTTTCATTGTACAACTGTTATGAATGCTTGCTCTTATGAGCTGGGCCC